>JANZXP010083595.1:0-27003 GCA_027576715.1 Erythroxylum flavicans
GGTCTAGAGTTTGATGGTTGAGCTTGTCTTTGATATGGTTATTGATAGGACCTTTGTTATTGTCCTTGCTGCCTGTAGGTGTTGAATGGAGGATTCTTCCATCTTAAGTTCTATGCATAGGGGTAGCTAGGATTCCTTTGTGGTTGGCTAGGAAGCTCCCAAAAGCATTCACTTATTTTATGGATGTCTCATACAAAGATGGACACATATCGGTGGGATGTTCCATTATGCAAATTTCACATACTTTGACTTGTTGAGCATTATTTGCAGCCATTTGCCTCATTAAAGATGTCAACCTAGCTATCTGTTGCTCTAATGTAATAGTACTAGCTTCACGAACCTTTAATGGTCTGGGTTCCTCTTGAATACTAAATTATTGAGAGTTGGCAGCCATGTTGTAAATTAAACTATTGACTTCAATGGGTGTCTTATCTACCAATGCACCTCCACTTGTTGCATCTATCTTACATCTTTCTTGTGGTAGAAGCCCCTCATAGAAATACTAGATCAAGAGCTACTCACTGATTTGATGATGCGACAGGTAGCACATAGTTTCTTGAAATGCTCTTATTACTCATATATTGTCTCCCCATGGTGTTGTCGAATTGCACAAATTTCCTTCTGAATGTTTGTAGCTCGAGAAGCAGGAAAGTATTTATCCAAAAAAATTCTTTACATCTCATTCCAAGTGGTAAACGACTCTGAGGGCAAGTAGTAAAGCCAATCCTTGGTAGTGTTCCCCAACAAGAATAGGAAAGCTCTCAACTTAATCTGCTCTTCTTGTACTCTGACTAGCTTTATGCTAGAACATATCATATGGAACTACTTGAGATGCTTGTGATGATCTTCACCTGACATACCACAAAAAGTAGGCAAAAGGTGAACTAGACCAGATTTAAGCTCAAATGCAGCATCAATAGTAGGAAAATCAATACACAAGGGTAGATGGTTAAAATCAGGAGCAGTTAACTGCATAAGAGTATGATCATTGTTTTGATCTGCCATGTTATAATCAATTTTAAAAATAAAATCACTTGAAGTATTAGAAAGTAAATCTAAAAATATTTTAATTCCTGGTGATGAATCAATTTTCCTATCAGATGATGACAGATCCTCATAACTTTCTGCTACTTGTCTTCTCACTCTGTATAGCATTCTTTCAAGTTCTAGATCAAATTTCAATTCACCAATGTGAGAAGATCGTGTCATGTACTGAAGCTAACCAAAAAAGAAAAGAAATTAATCAAAAGTAAAAATCAAAATAAAGAAAACGAAACAAAACAAATAAATTCAGAAAAGAAAAGAAAAATAATCCATAGAAATGACGTCAAAATTGGTTATGTGTCATAGTGTTTCCAAAATAACTAGACTAAACTATAGATAGCAATAAGCCTACGTCGATCCCACAAGGATTAATATCAAATACTTTCCTAAATTATCTGTTTAAGCAAACAGGGGGATTTTCAATTTGAAACAAATTAAAAACAAAATTAAATTAAATCTATGAAAATAAATCAAATTAAATTGCAACAAAACGATAAAGTCAATGAATAAATTGAACACCGATTCATTGGTTTCATCTCAGCCTAAGCATAATTTCACAAATGTCGTTGAGTTATTACTGTTACTCCTCCTTTTAGACTATTGATCATGAATTAATAACAAGCTCTATTAATTCTGGTTTTTCTTTATTGGACCCCGTTTTTGGAGACTAACTCGTGCTCTGATACTAAAAGATGTCAGACCATATTTTCAGAGTCTAACTCGAGAGTCATAAAAAGTGTGCACAGCACTCTTTAGGGTTCTTATAACATCCCAAACATTCATAATTGAGCACTTGATATATGATAATCCATTCTTATATTCATATCCTCAATCGTTACCCTAAACATATCACTTAATTTATCTCTTATTTCCACAATAAACTAAGTACATTTTAAGCTCCATTTAAGCCTAAATGAATCATAGGAAAGCATTGATAAGCCCATAACTTATAAATGCACATGATTTGGGACAAAAGTATAACTTTCCATATGGATGTCAGATCAAGGTCATTCAAGTACTGTTCCGAAGAGGACTTCGACTTCTACAACTTCCATGAAGACCCTAAAGAAAGATTTTGCCATCTAAAGGGTCAAAAATTCCACATTTTCATAACTGTCCCTAGAATGCCCACTTAGTGGTCATATGTCCCTCCAAACGGACATAAACTAAGCTAGAATGCTAGAATTCCCGAGAAGGTATGCCTAGTGGACATCAAGTCCGCCCAATAGACATTTATCAAGTTTGCCCAACAGATATTTACATGTCAAATTCTAGATTTTTAACTCCTACAAGTTACATATGACCCCTCTTATGCATATTTATCATTTCTAACTTATTTTCCTCATCATTTTCACCTCCATTCTAATTCAATATCATTTATAACCAAATCATAATCTATGATTGATCATCAACCCAAAAACATAACATTCAAACTTATGCACATTCATCATAAATTTTTACATATGATCACACAAATACAACATCAATCATGTCAATACCTTCTTCAATAATTTAGCACACATTCAACTCCCTTTATCACCTTTATTTCATCTCTAACTTACCACCCTAATTCTTCCCATTTCAAAACACCATAGAACTCATTTTCTATTAACTCAAGTAAAGAAAGGCTATAATGTGCCCATCATACACCCTGTGTAGCATCACTAAATTCTAAAAAGCACATCTCTCAACTCCGATCTCCAAAAATTACACACTTTATATCATTGTAAAGCTAAGAGGATAAACTACAGCTTTCAAGAAGACAACATTGTCCAAATCAGCCTAGACTAATACAGTTTTTCCCTTGAAGTCAGAACATAAATTTTACCCCTATGAATGCTTGGAAAATGCAAAGAGAAAACTTGTAAAGTGATGAACAAAATATAAATATATTTCATTAACATCAAAAGAAAAAAAATTTACAAAGCTTTCATGGACATGTCAAGCTACAATACATCCTTGGAACTCATAATAAAAAATACAAAATATAAATAAATGAGTAATACTTGAAATGGGGCTAAAGCCTTGTGTTTTCATAAGCTAACTGAAATACAAAAATATGCAGACCTGGAGTGATGCCTTAACTCTCTATCACTCGATCTTTTGTTCTTCACCTGGAGATGGGGATGAACGGGGGTGAGCTTAAAAGCTCGTGGGTAACAATTTTATAATGGAGAATAAGCAAAACCATTGAAAATACTCATTGCCATCATTGAATCCATAAAACACATATTTCTCAAATTCACAAGCTTGTCAAACAATTCATAAACAACATAAGTAATGTATTTCTCAACTTGTCAAACAATCATAAACACATAAGCAACCATAAGGTTTGGGTAGTCCATAAACAGAATTGAACATCACAATCCCACATAATGGTTTTGTGTAGTCCATGAACATAATGGACCCCTTTGAAGTAGTCCATAAAAGTGAGGGAGTCCGTGAAGGAGATGCATGCCACAAGAGGGTAGGCAGAAGAAGCCTTTAACAGAGTCAACATGCATGTGACATAGCAGAATGAACCACCACAAACCCACACAAACATGAATGTCATATCTTGTAACATTTTACACATTTAAGAATCATGATTTCCAAAAGCATAATATTTTTCAAATACAATGTCCATCATCATCAAGATTCGTGTATCAAACATGTAGCAATTTCTTAAATCACTTAAAAAGCAATAAATTTAACATTTATAATGCAATTGAAATCATTTAACTTTATTGATTTGGAAAATTTCTCATGACTCATTAACTTAACTATAAATAAGTAACCCACCTTGATTTCCTTGCTTAAAAACTTGCTTAAAAATGCCTCTCCTCTTGCTCCTCTTACCTCTCTTGATTTCCTTTAACATTGGCAAAAACCTAATTCAATAGGAATACAAATTGAGAACCCAAAAAGCACATTCACTAAAAATTGATTCTAAAATACTTAAACCCACGTCTTTCTTAAGCTTTATGGACCAAAACTCTTCCAAAAATCCAAAGGATTAAAAATGGGCTTACCTTGAATCTTTACCAAACAAAGAGATGTTTGGCTCAAATGAAAGCTCTTCCCTTCCTCTTTCTTTTTCTCTTATTGAATAACCTCAAAATCACTCTTGAAAGCTAAGAAAAGATGAAACCCTAACTTTTCTTCTTCCTTTTTCTCTCATGGACAAACTCTCTCTCATTTCTTTCTCCTTTTTTCGTTTTTCACTTCACTCTCTCCTTCAATTCATATTTTGCTCCACCTTAAGAGCAAGACTACACTTTTTTTCTTCCCATTTTACCCTTAATGAGTGCTACAAGTCATTCTTACCCTTCCTTTAATGCTTGATGTCGTTTAATCTTAAGTGACGTGCCAAAATTGTCGTTAATACATTCCTACTGCTTTAATTTAACTAACCAGAGTAATAAAATCCTACTAACCTTGTAATAAATAATTAAACTCTAATAATAATTCTATCATGACCTCATAATTTATTTAAATCATACTTTAACTCAATAAAAAAAATTCAGGGGCCAACATTTCTCCCCTTCTTAAAAGAATTTCGTCCTCGAAATTCTTACCTGAATCATTGAAGAGGTGTGGATACTTCTCCTTCATGGCCTCCAATAGCTCCCACATGGCCTTTTCCTTAGAATGGTGTTTCCACAGGACTTTAACTAGTTGAACTGTCTTATTTTTAAGAACCTTTTCCTTAGTGTCCAGAATCTCCCCGCATCGGAAAGATAGTCCAAGTAACTTGAAGCACTTTCCTCTGTGAAACTTCTTACAATGCTCGCATTGGGGGTTTGTATACCTACTCCTCTCCATGATTTTGTTACCTCTACAGTTGAGGCTTGCACTAAAACTGCCTTTGCTTGGTTGCTCTTAGTGGAGCCATTACTTCCCACTTCACTCTGCGTATGGAAAGTCTTCATGCTTTTCTCAGGTACGGTGGCACTCATTCCCTTCTTGGAAGACTTTTCTCAATTCTTCCTTTTTCTGTTTACTTCACACTTTATGTTCTCCAGTTTCTCAGCTTAGAGTGCAGCATCTACCAACAACTGGTAGTCACAAAAATTGTGGATTAATACTTTCTCCTTGATCCTCAAATCAAGTCCTCCCTTAAACATACGACACTTATCCTCCTTATTCGTAACAATATTAATCACATACCTTGAAAGCTGTGTGAACTTTAGCTCATATTAACTCACACTCATGTTCCTCTGTGTGAGATTTAGGAATTCTCTGACCTTCTTTTAGATATAGACTTTTGAGAATTATTTCTTCCTAAAGGCTTCCATAAAATTTCTCCACAACAATACCGGCGATATGACCTGACTATAGGGAACTGATTCCCACCAATGGAGTGCATCCACTTGCAGCAAGCTTACTGTATAATCCAATTTCTCCTCATCGGAGCACTTCATCTATAATAAGACTCTCTCTGTCCTTGTCGACCATGTTTCATCCTCTTCAGGACTTATGGTCCTATTAAAGTCTATAGTCCCATACTTGCGTAACTTATCATACTGTCCGCTCCTCTCCACTAGAGCTTGAACTGAAACTTGTGACACTTGTTTTATAGCATGCATGAAAGCCTGAGCAAAGGTTTGAAAGAATGCAAATCCATAGGGTTTACTTGGGGCATAGAAGGAGGAGGCGGTGGCACTTCATGTTGCACACTAAGTGCCTCAGAATTGTAAGTAGAGTGTGTCCCCGTATCTTGTGGGATATGATATTCATCCGTACTTCCCTGACGGGAGCAAGATCAAGTCATAGCTCCTCGAGTTCTCTTTCGAGGTTGCATACTCAATCCTTCAGTTAAAAACCATTTAAAATCTTTGGTTCATGTTTCATGTCATGTTTAAACTTGTATGTGTGTATGTAAAACCTTCTTAAACCATGCTTCATGTAAAACTGTTTCAAATCATGTGAAACAATAGAAAACAATGTATGTTGTTCTTTTAAAACAATGCACATTCATTTCATGCTTTAAAACAACCCATTTCATACCTAGGATACTAAACATAGATCCTCTAATACCAAATGATGTTGAACTCCTTTTTGGAGTCCAACTCGTGAATAAAACATGTGCACAACACTCTGTAGGGTTCTTATAATGGAACCTCATTAGTCAACGTAGATTCCATCGTCATTCACATAACATCCCATAATTTCTATAATTGAGCACTAGACATACGACAATCCATTCTTATGTTTATATCTTCAATCGTCATCATAAATATATCACTCAATTTATCTCTTATTTCCATAACAAACTAAGTACATTTCAAGTTCCATTCAAGCCTAAATGTATCATAGATAAGCAATGATAGGTCCACAATATATATATATATATATATGATTTCGGACAATAGGCCTAACTTTCACTAGGGATGTCAGATTAAGACCATTCAAGTATAGTTTCGAAGAGGGTTTCGAGTTCTACAACTTTTAAAAAGACCCCGAAGAGAGATTTTGCCATCTAGAGGGTAAAAAATTTCACATTTTCATAACTATCCTGAGAATCCACTTAGCGGACATATGTCCCTCCAAATGGACATGAAATGAGCTGAAACATTGGAATTCTCGAGAAGGTCCTCCCAGTAGACATCAAGTCCATCCAACAGACATTTACGGGTCAAATTCCATATTTCTAACACCTACAAGTTATCTATGACCCTTTTATGCATATTTATCATTTCTAACTTATTTTCCTCATCATTTTCACCTCCGTTCCAATTCAATATCATTTACAACCAAATCATAATCTATGATTGATCGTCAACCCAAAAACATAACATTCAAACTTATGCACATTCATCTTAAATTTTTGTATATGATCACACAAATACAACATCAACAATGTCAATACCTTTTTCAATAATTCAGCACACATTCAACTCCCTTTATCACCTTCATTTCATCTCTAACTTACCACACTAATTCTTCCCATTTCAAAACACCATAGAACTCATTTTCTGTTCACTCAAGTAAAGAAAAAGGTTATAATGTGTCTAGCATACATCCTGTGTAGCATCACTAACTTCTAAAAAGTATTTCTCTCAACTTCAATCACCAAAAATTACACACTTTTTATCATTGGAAAGCTAAGAGGATAAACTACAACTTTCAAGTAGACAATATGTACAAATCAACCTAGATTAATACAGTTTTCCCCTATAAGTCAGAACATAAATTTTATCCATATGAATGCTTGGAAAATGCAATGCGAAAACTTGGAAAGTGATCAGCAAAACATAAATATATTTCATTAACATCAAAAGAAAAGAGTTTTACAAAGATTTAATGGCAATTTCAAGCCACAATACATCATTGGAACTCATAATATGAAATAGAAAATATACATGAATAAGTAATACTTGAAATGCGACTAAAGCCTTTTGCTTTCATAAGCTAACTTAAATACAGAAATATGCAGACTTGGAGTGATGCCTTAACTCTCTATCACTCGATCTCTTGCTCTTCACCTGGAGATGGGGAGGAATGGGGGTGAGCTTAAAAACTCGTGGGTAACAAGTTTACAGCAGAGAACAAGCAAAACCATTGAAAATACTCATTGCCATAGTAAATTACATTGAATTTATAAAACACATATTTCTTAAATTCTCAAGCTTGTCAAACAATTCATAAACAACATAAGTAATGTATTTCTCAACTTGTCAAACAATCATAAAGACACAAGCAATCATAATGGTTTGGGTAGTCCATAAACAGCTTGGATCACCACAATCCCGCATAATGGTTTTGCATAGTCCATAAACAGAATTGACCGCTTTAGGGGTAGTCCATAAACATGAGGGAGTCCATAAAAGAGCTCCATGCCACTAGAGGGTAGGCGGGAGAAGCGTTTAGCAGAGTCAACATGCATATGACATAACAAAATAGACCACCAAAAACCCACACAAGATAAATTTCATATCTTGTAACATCTTGCACATTTCGGAATCATGATTTCCAAACGCATGATATTTTTCAAATACAATTTCCATCACCATTTCACAAATCATCATCAAGATTCATGTATCAAACATGTAGCAATTTCTTAAATCATTTAAGAAGCAATAAATGAAACATTTTTAAAGCAATTGAAATCATTTAACTTTA
This sequence comes from Erythroxylum flavicans, assembly GCA_027576715.1. Taxonomy (NCBI): domain Eukaryota; kingdom Viridiplantae; phylum Streptophyta; class Magnoliopsida; order Malpighiales; family Erythroxylaceae; genus Erythroxylum; species Erythroxylum flavicans. The sequence continues at coordinate 8,149 of JANZXP010083595.1, forward strand.
TTGATTTGAAAAATTTTTCATGGCTCATTAACTCAACTATAAACAAGTAACTTACCTTGATTTCCTTACTTAAAAACTTGTTTAAAAATGCCTCTCCTCTTGCCTTTCTTGATTCCTTTTAACATTGGTGAAAACCCAATTCAATAGGAATACAAATTGAGGACCCAAAAAGCATATTCACTAAAAATTGATTTTAAAATGCTTAAACCCATGTCTTTCCTAAGCTTCATGAACCAAAACCTTCCAAAAATCCAAAGAATTAAAAATGGGCTTACCTTGAATCTTCACCCAATAAAGAGATATTTGGCTCAAATGAAAGCTCTTCTCTTCCTCTTTCCTTTTCTATTCTTGAATAACCTTAAAATCACTCTTGAAAGCTAAGAAAATATGAAACTCTAACTTTTCTTCTTCCTTTTTCTCTCATGGACAAACTCTCTTTATTTTCTTTCTATTTTTTTGTTTTTCACTTCACTCTCTCCTTCAATTCACGTTTTTCTCCACCTTAAGAGCAAGACTACACTTTCTTCTTCCCTTTTTATCCTTAATGAGTGGTAAAAGTCTTTCCTACCCTTCCTTTAGTGCTTCATGCCTTTTAATCTTAAGTGACATGCCAAAATTGCCCTTAATACATTCTTACTGCTTTGATTTAACTGACCAGTGTAATAAAATCCTACTAACGCTGTAATAAATAATTAAACTTTAATAATAATTCTATCATGACCTCATAATTTATTTAAATCATGCTTAACTCAAAAAAACATTTAAGGGCCAATAAGAACTCTTAGAGTGAATCTATATTTAGGCATAATCTTGCGTTATCCACTGCAATAATTTGTCTTCTTATTCCAACATTTATTGTTTTAACTAATAGTAGTTCAATTTGATCCACTCTCCATTTTTCATCACATATTACAAAATAAATATTAATTTCACCAATTAAACACCAAAATAAATCCTAAGCAAAAGAGATAAGTCCAATTAATATAATCGATTCACATCTTATCAATTGCTAAAGTTAATGAGCTGATAAATGGCACATCAAATTCAAAAGCCTAGAATTTTTTGTAGGAACCATTACCTAGGAATGGCCTTAGAAATAATGTACAGGACTAGGTGATTTAGATAAAACACTTCTCAGGCCTTTTTATAAACATAATTGTTTTTAAGCTTTTTAAGCAACCTGCCCCTAGGTTGTCTTAGCATAGACTTGCATTTATCATATGGCTTGCCATCAAAAATAGGCTAAGCAATCTTAACAAAGATAAAAATTCCTCTACTATCAATCCCTATTGAACTTGTTTTTGGAAAGAAAATAAATATCATTAATAACTAAATGAATTACAATTAAAATATAATGCTTGGGGGTACCCTTACACATGTTACAAAAGCTCCTAGAAAATGCTTACAAGAAAATAGCTACAATTGTAGAAAAGTTAAATGTTTAGAGAAACTATCATATTAGAACAATAGTATTAACTAATATTTCTCAGCAATACCATCTCCCTGATCCCATTAATGACTTCATTTGTGAGAGACACCAATAAGGAGGTATTGTTTGCAAATTTTTTGGACTTCCTTTTCTATTGTTTTCTAAATGCTGTGCACACAAAGTCTTAGAGCTAGTATGAATATCAGCTTGACAGGTTTTCAAAGAGCAGCTTTGGTTAAAAGCCACTATGTGATATTTGTGAGAGAATTCCCTAGAGAAGACCAGAGGCAATTTCTTTGTAAAAATTTTTCATATACTTTTAATGAAAAAGCACTTGAAAAAAATGTTCTCTAGATTCCTCGTTTGCCACACACAAAGGACATAATTTGTCATTATGGGTGTTAAGACCTTACTTCATACAATCTTATACCAATTAATCTTAATGTATCTTATTCTTAGCCAATCCTTAACGAAATTGTCAGATATTATATGGATAAGTTGGTCTTTCCAGTATAAAGTATCTAAAACAACTAGATTCAGGGGGTAAATGGTTCTTAAGTATCAAGAAATTGTTAGGAATTGCCCATGATCAATGAACTGGTCTTAGTGTGAAGGGATAGAATCAATGAGTTCCCTAATGTGTTATGAGAGTGAATGAGCTAGCCTTGGCCTGACCAATTATCAAACCACAAGGAGATTAGATTTCCATTCCCTTCTCACATTGAGGAAAATGTGTTGTTTAAGTATGGGGAGTTGTGTCTTTTTATCTTAAGTATGAATTTTGCATGTTGTATGATAGTTTGTTTAAGTTGCATGATGTGAATTTTATGAAAGTGTCAATGGCTAGGACTTAACGGGATAGATTTAGCCTTAAACATAACCTTTTAGGTTGGAAAGATTTATTAGCTTGTGAAGTTAGTGACCGAAGTTACTTAAGGCTAAATATGTTGGTTAATTAGGATACGATGTTAGTCCATTCACCTAGAATTTTCCATACTCATTTATAATTTTAGGACAATCAAATAAGTGGCATCATTAGTACATTTTCATGAGAATGATTATCGAAAGCAATAAGGTAGGCAAGATTTTGTGTTAAAAATTGTATTAAAAAAGTTGTACAAATTTTAACTAAAATAACTATTTCGCTGGCCTTCGAGTTATGAATAGAGCTAGTAGCCAGTTAAGAATGTGATGTAGTTAAGTAACTGGATCGATATGCATCACAAATGTGTGCCTTCGGGTAAAAAGGATATGATGACATTCCAACCAAGTAGCTTAATAACAACATGACTTAGTTGAGTCACCGGATTGACATTCATCACAAATCTTTGCCTAGTGTAATAGGTTTATGTCCTTAAAGAAAAATCAACAAAAAGAATGTTTTCAAATAAAAGCCTACCAAACTTGTTAGTAGCTTGATTTTTCATGAAAACTTACTTAGGAACATCTACACTTTTGTTTTGACTGAATGATTATCAATGTGTGTGTATGTGTAAATGATAGAGGTGAATAGACTCAACATTAAAATTTTGATTAATTTGTATATTTAAACCAAGGTGCTTAGACGAAGATTTTGCTTGTTAATAAGTTAGAACGACTTGAAGAATGGTGTTTATAGTTAAATTTGTTTCGCTATGTTGAATCCATTGCCTCATTATTACATATGCGTGTTTTGTGTTGTCTTGATTTGTTTGATTGTTTTTATTTGCTTGAGGACAAGCAAACATTTAAGTGTGGGGGATGTGATAAGTGTCAATTGCATCGTGTTTTAAGGCATAGTTTGATATGTGTTTATCCGTTAATTCGATCATTTAATATGTGCTTAGGTTAAAATTATGCCAATTTGTTAATTATTTGTGTTTAAAGTGTTTTCTAGGTTAGTACAAGCTTTTGAGCTTAAATATTACGTTTTTGAGGTACCTTGATATGTTTGCTAGTGTTTTAGGGTTAGTATCAAATAGCAGAGAAGTTTCAGAAACATTCAGGCCGAAACAATGACCCATGATCATGGCACAACAGGCCATGATCGTGATATAAGCACTAAAGTTAGCCCATGAGACGATCGTGACACGTATTCCACAATCATGATAGAAGCTCATGACATGGGCCAAGATCGTGGTATGCATGCCACGATCTTGATAAGGCTTAGATGTGGCACATGATCGTGGCCTATCTTAGGCAGATGCGTAGATACTCAGGAGCTTTATGTTTTGACGGATTGTTTAGACCTTTCAAACCCCAAAAAAATCCTATGGTTACCCAAAACATACAGAAGTATATTAAAAACATAAAGAGGAGAAAAGAAGAGCTTTTGCATCAACCACTTTTCGAAAGAAACCCTAGAGAGAATTGTTAAGAGATTGAAAAAGAGAAGAAGGAAGAAATTAGTGGAGAAGAAGCCGACCTTGACGTCTTTCCCAAATAAGGAGTTTTTAACATCGCTGCCTCTCGTCTCCATCTAAGATTGTATTTCCTGCTATTTTGCATTTTTATTATTGTGTAAAATTAGGAATAATAATTGATGGTACGATTTGTGAATGTTAAGATGTTCCCTTCGAGTTTTTTATCTTTGATTTAATGAAATTTGATTGTTTTATGTTTATTGGATTTATTGTGATTGATTTATATGATTGCATAATTCGATAATAAACCGAGAGGGTGAACCGAATGAAAAATTATTAAATAGGGATAACGATAGTTAGGTGATTTAATAAGAACGAGAAATTAATCAAATCTATAATTGTGTGAGAGATATCTCGCATAAGTTCCCGATAGTTTGTTTGAAAACTTCATATCTAATTAGGGTTTTGGATAGGTTGTTAATTGAAAAATTGCAAATTTCCATAATCTGGTTAGGGTTTATAAATTAGGTTAATGGTTATAACTCGAAAGAGAGTAATCAACCCTAGGACTGTTTAAAACCAATAATCCAGTAATTCATAATTAATTAGGTTAGCGTTAAAGATAGGTAAAATTCCCATTTCTTTTAATTGGTAGTTCCTTAGGTTGATTCTTGAGTGTACGTTGCAATTACTTAATTGTTAATAATTTTGTAATTGATTCTTAAATTGATTTTCTTGATTGAATTGCATTCTTATTTTGGTTTCGTTACTTTTGAATTTCTACGATTATTTTAGCTTAGGTTTTAGGATTAGATTATCCCTCCCTGTGGGATCGACACCTTAGGTACTATGCGAACAAACTGTGCGCATGTAGATTATTAAGGTTAGCTAATTAGAACTTACACATATCAGAAAACCACAATCATACTACATGACTAACACCTCGAAATATCACCCTTGGCCGAGTAGGAGATTCAAGAATAACTTCCTTAGTGTAACAATTCATCACAGGCCTATGAACAGTAAGCTAGTCTATACCTAAAATAAGGTCTATCTCTTTCAACTACAGTACTATCAAATCAGCTTTCAAGTCAGTCTAGTTAACCTAAATAATACACCCTCTACATACTTTTTCCAATCACTATAGTACTAGCTACTGGAGTTCTCACCTCTAAGCCAAATTTCAACATCTCCCTCTCACAATTCAATTTAGATGCCAAATGTGGGGTAATGAATGATTGTGTAGATTTGGGATCTAACAATGCAAATTCCTCAAACATAAAGAAATGTAACAAACCTGCAACAACATCTGGGGAATTCTATGCCTCTTATCTTGTAATAGCAAAGATCCTGGCCTGGGACTGTGGTTGGTTACTTCGTACCTTAGTCCTAACATTATGAGCAGCTGAATTAGCTTTACCCCCACGTTTGCCTCTCTGTCCTACTCCATTACCTCTGCTCTGTTAGATAGTCCTCTCTGTCACTGATCCTCCTCTCACTCCAGAATGTGCTCCTAAATTTGCTGGAAAATCTCTAATATAATGCTTTAAAGAGCAACAATGCAAACAAGCTCCCTACACCTTCCAACATATTCTACCATGTCCTTTTCCACAGTATTCACAACTGTGAATTTGTTGTGCTTGTTTAATATAAATCTGTGCTCCAAATTGTTGATCTCTACCACCACTAGAATGAACAGAACCGCCCCTAGGTCTAAACCCTAACTGCCTAAATCTCAACTGTGATTGTGATGATCTATTATGGCATTTACTAAATTTCCTGCCAGAGTTAGCTTGAAACTCATTATGCCTCTTAATCCTAAACTCTTATCTATACTCTTCTTATTCATACTTTAGTAACTGCTCAATCTGAATCGAAGAAGCTCGCAACTCAGTAAAACTATTTAGATTTGTGATAGCCAACCTTGTCCTGATCTCCATATTCCAACCATCCTCAAATTGCCTAAATTTATCCTCCTCAGTCAAGATCAGAGCTATAGCATACTCCAATAGTTTATTGAACTGTACTTCATACTCAGTTACAATGAGATTTCCCTATTTCAGATCCAGAAACTCTTTCATCTTCCTATCCAAATAGATCTTTGGCATGTAATTATCCTTAAACACTTTCAAGAAGTTCTCCTATGCATGGTCGAGCGGAACTACCTAGAACTGTCTTCCACTAATGATAGGCTGGACCTTGCAGTAAAGAGATTATGTATTTGAACCTCTCATCAGGCTCTTAGTTTATTTGTTTGCATACTCTCTTTATTCTCTCCAGCCAACCCTCTGTCTCGATAGGGTCTGTACTTCCATAGAAGTCCACATCCCCCTGCTTCCTAAGTTTATCGTACCTCCTTTCTCTCCTCTTAGGAACTCTTAAAGGCATTTATTCAGACTGGGGTATAAGGGACTCTATTGGATCCTACTGACTCAAGATCAACTGATTCTGCGATATGGTTTCTATAGTAGATGACCTATAAAAAACAATAATACTGATCACTAATGGATCTCTTTCTATATGCAATGTTGAAATGCTCATATATGTCCCTAAGGATGCTAAACTATGCTCTAATACCACAATGTAACATATAACTCCTATCGAGCATAAACCTAAGCATACTAGAGGATATTCGAGAATATAATTTATGAAAATGGTACATTAGGATAATCGAACCAACTCATTAAAGGCATCAAACATATCATAAGCATTCTAAAAACTCATTTCTTCCCATTTCATTCATAAACATAAAAGTCTCATGTCATTACAATTCAAATTCCATATATACATTACACAACATTTTTATGATTTCAAATCTCAGTATCAAAAAATATAAAATGAAATGGGATGCTAATATAAAACACATCTAACTAGACTCATCAGATTTAGCTGATCAGACCTTTGAGCCATTCTCATCCCTGAAATGCAAGTACTAGACTTCTACTATATAACCTCAGTAGCTAGAACTCCCTTAAACCTGAAAAACAACATTGTAATCTTGATGAGTTTACGAATGTAGTGAGTGAACCATCATTGATGTATTCACTCAAGTCAGATAACAAAACAAGTGTATCATATCATCTAATATTGAATACCGTATCACATTTCATTATACTTCACAAGTACATCATGTAAGCTAGCATTGTATATCACAACACAACCTCATTTACTTCAACTGTATATCACTAAATCAAAACAATTCAATAATTCATTTCTATTCAATCATATGGTACATGTAGTGATGTATATGCAAATGCACATATGTTTCCATTCTCACTTTTGTTTTGTTGTGACCAAATGCCTATTAACCCAATTAATGTCTCATATCAGTTGTGGATACCAAGATCATTTATAGCCCGTATCCATTGTGGATACTGAGTACATGTTATCTAAACCTAAGGCTCTTTTTCACAATCCTGAGCTCAAAGCTCTTTCCTGCACATCGGTCACTCTAGTCACAACTCCTTTATCTGATTATGCATTTCAAAGTGATGAGACGCATCATTTTATATGCTATGCTTTCATTTTAGTATACTCATGTCATATATCAAGCTCCTTAGATCTAAGTCTGACAATTATCAATAAATTGTGCATGCATTTCAGATTAAACATTCAATTCATACAGAAATACATATAATTGAGTTTAAACATCTAAGTTAACTCACAATACGATCCAAAAAAGCTATTACCTTAATGTTTCAATAATGTCTCGAAGTTGATGATCACCTTGTGCATCTATCGTTATGTAATACACACATAGTTCATAAATCACTAGTTTGTTTGATCATATGAATATACAATCATGCATATATATAATCATGCATATATATGTGTGTGTGTGTGCGTGTGTCATGTTTCAATGCATGCTCAATTGACTTTCCGGGTATATATCCTTATATAAAAATCTTGACCATTAAAATATTATAGCTTGTATACAATTAGTCTGCAATTAGGTTTATACCTTAAGTAAGCTTGATTTACTCCAAATTCATCAATCATACATTCACCAGAATTTGCTTGCAACATATATTCAGACAATCACCCAATTCTCATTCATAATTACCTTATGTTATCATTCATTCATGCCTAATACACATTATTCATAACCTTAAGATCATGTTTGCATTCATAAGAACACCTTTATTCCTTTATCACATCATAATTTATAGATTTGGATATAATGATATCAAAGCAGTACATTCTTTAAGTTATGGTATTAATTAACAACCTAAACTTATGAAGCTCTTAAGCAATAATCTAAGTTCATTCTAAGCCTTAATCAAGTCTAAATACACAAATTTAGAGTGACTTTTCCTTAGCTGGTTCAATATGTACATAAAGCAGAACATTGTAACACACCACCTCTATAGAGTATATGCCCAAATATCCAGAGTACATTCAAGAACATACCCTAAGAAAGTGGCATGTTAGAGCAATCACATTCACTTATAATGGCAAGAAACACGTTACAAATAATGCAATGGTCAAGTTTTACCCATTTCATTCATGAACTTAACAGTCGCTGTAGCATTACACTCCATTAAACAAATTATTACATCATCACAAACATATAAGAGTTTACTACTCTTTTTAGAAAAAGTTCTACATGAATGAGAAACTATACAAAAATACTTTATCTAAACTCCTCAATGTCAGTTGACTGACCTTTGAGCCATTCTTGAGTCCAAAATTAGTAGAAATAGGCTTCTACTATTATCTCTCCCTCGTACCCAAAATTTAACATTTACAATTTTGATGAGTTTTGCGAACTCAGTAAGTGAACCATCATCGATGAGCTCACTCACATCAAAACACATATATCACATATCAAAATAAATTTCACAATATATCTCATCTCCAATATACATGATAAACATCACACATCACACATTTCACATGATCTTTTAAGAATAATTCAATCATCTATCTCAGTCAATCATATTATGATGTATACAAACATTACATATCATGATATCAACATAATTCAATAATTGTTCACAATCATTCACATAGTACATTTGAAAATATAATTATAAATGCATATGCACATGTGATTCCACTTTCATTTTTACTTTGTTATGACCAAGTGCCTATTTACTGTCTCATATCCCTTATGGATACTGGGCTCCTTTTACATTCTGTCCCATACCTATTGTGGATTCGGGCTTATTAATCATTAAGCCTGTAGCTCCTTATGTGCATTTCTAAGCTTTAAGCTCTTTTCAGACTGGTCACTCTAGTCACACCTCCTCTATCTGATCATGTATAACAATGTATTGAAATGCATCATTTCACAAATAAGCTTTCATTCACTTCCATTTATTAAGCACAGTTATTTTCATATATTTATCAGATCTAAGTCTAACATTGAACTTTTATTGAGTATACACTTCCCATATTCATATTCAATTAAGAAACACTCCCAATACATTCCCAAACATCAAACCCCTGGGACCAATAAATGTCTAAAATTATTACAATCATAGCAATAACAGCTTAATAACTGAAATTAAAACATAAACAATTCAAACATAGTGAGAAAACATCTAGGTTAACTCACAGTAAGTTCTAGATAGCTATTGGCTCGATGAACTAGCAATTTTTGGATTTTAGTGTTTGACTTGTGCATCTAAATTATACAATACACACATTTATACACATTACTAAATTGCTCAATCACATAAATATTCAATCATACACATATGCATATGTGTTATGTACAATGCATGCTCAATGACATTCCCGGGTATGTATCTTTAATCACAAGTCTTGATCATTCAAACATTGTCACTGTATATGTTTAGTTTGCACCTAGGTTTACACATCAAGAATACTTTCTCGTTCTAATATCATCAATCCATTCTTATGTTAAAACCTCAATTATTAACCTAAATACATCAAGCTCTTTAACCAATTAATCAAACAACAATCTAGGTTTATTCCAAGGCTTAATCAAGTCCAAATACACCAATGTAGAGTGATTAATCCTTAGTTGGTTCAACAGGAACACATAACTAAAGTTAACCTTTCAAAACTATGCCCATAATAGTGGTGGACCTTGGCACAATCGTGACAGAAGCTAGTGTAACTGGCTACAGTCATAGGATCAGGGCCACGATCGTGCTCTACCTTTCTTCCTTCATTTCTCCATGAATTCCACATACTTAGAAACATCACTAACACTTTAAAATTTCCAAAATTCATGTTTATTTATGCAACCTCATTTCATGCTAATCTAACTACCATATTAGTTACATAAATCTCACAAAACTCTACTCAATCGATTCATTATCATTCACTTAATTCCATCATACATATAGTCCTAACTTTTCTAGATTTGAAAACACTTCATTAACACCTATCTTTAGCATGAATTCATCATCAATTATACCTCAAATCCCAACTTAGATCATCCATATAATAGCCTATAAGCTATTGTTTTCATGAATTGAAAAATAGAACAAAAAAGTAACTAATTTATCCATCATTTTCCAGCTCTCTTCATCATCAACATCATATACATTTTATTCCAAATCATGCATCATTCTCATTCTTTTAAATATGCCATAAAGATGAAATTTATACTTACTTATTAAGCATCCAATTTCAGATCAAAACATTAAGGCAACCTATCCCTCCAAGCAAGCAAGATCAACACAATTTTAAGGTGAAAATGAGATGGCTTTCGGCAGCAAGATGAAGGTAACAATAAGCTGGTTCTTTGATTATTTTGTGTAGGGTAAAAAAGTGGTTTTAGTGTAATAATTTAGCTAGGATGAAAACAAAATATGGAGAGATAAGTGAAGAGCAATTTTCGGTAGAGATGCAAAGTGAAGACAACAGAAATCACCTCTGCAGAAACTTGCTTCATAAGGTGCTAGGTGTCTCTCTATGGCAATGGAATTTGTCACTTGACATGTAAGCCATGTATCTACTCCTTAAGTTACCATTTATCTCATAATTAAGCTACCATTTACCACCTAGTAATTAGTACACATGTCACTCAATAATTAATCCATTTGTCACTTAATTACTAGTCTATTTGTCACTCAATTACTATGCCAAATGTCACTCAATTTATGGGCTTAGTCATCCTAATTTTTTATGTATCAATTTAGCTTATCACTTGGCATTTTTTGAGTCCAAATGTTCATATTAATTCATCACTCCCCTAATTAATACCAATTAATTCCAAATTACTAATTGGAATCCAATCAAACCAAAATTCAAGACATAACAATTCAAAATTTACAACATGTTCATTTGAAATCTTTCATACCCCAGAATATGTCAATTGAGTGCATATACTATTTTTGCAATATGTACCAGATTCATAATTCATGTGTGTATGTTAATGATATGCATACGAATGAAATGCTCTCAATACTATTACTTATATGCAACGGTCTAGGGTTCTAACCCTTCGTATGTTTTGGAAATCAGATATTAGAAAAATTCTAGAACTAGGCCCACGATCGTAACTTACCTTGCTGCGATCATGATAGAAGGAAAGTAAACAGGCCACAATCGTGGGATGAGAGCCACGATCATGCACTGTCCACGATCGTGCACTGTCTTTCTTCCCTCAATTCTCTACAAATTTCACATACTTAGAAACATCACTAACACTTTAATTTTTCTAGAATTCATGTTCTCTAAAGATACTTCATTTTATGCTAGTCTAGCTTCCATATTGATTACTTTATATCTCACAAAAATCAATTCATTTCTTTCATTACCATTCACTTTAGACCATCATACATGCAATCCTAACTTTTCCAGATTTCAAAACATCTTTAAAACACTTATGTTTAGCATGAATTCCTCATCAATTATACCTTAAATCCCAACTTAAATCACCCATATAATAGCCTATAAATTATTATTTTCATGCATCCAAAAAATAACGTAAAAAAGTAACTAATTTATCCATCATTTTCCAGCATAAATTCAGCATCAACACTACGTTCAATCCATCTCAATTTAGTCATCATAAAATTCTGTTAACACATGCCACAAAGATCAGTATTTCACTTACTTGTACAACTCAAATGCCACCTCAATGTATTAAGCCTGCTTTGCCTTACATGCATGCAAGATCATCTTAGGAACAAGGTAGGAGTAGGATGGTTTCAGCAAAGATAAGAAGATAACAGCAAGTACAGTAATGTTCTGCTTCTATAACTATCTTTATGAAGGATTTTTGTATAGATTTTTGTGTGGCAATTGAACAAAATTTAAGTAGAAACATAGAGATGTGAGGAAAAAGTAAATTTTGGCAGTAAAAGGAAGAAGGAGAGAGGTTTAGTAAAAAACAACAAATGAAGAGGCTTTGCCATGTGTGTGTCATGTGGTGTGAGTGGAAGATGGGTTTAAGGACCTTGTCAAGTGTCTAGGCCAGCTACATGTCCTTTCTTTAGGCTACCAAATGGCACTTAGTTCCTATGCCATTTGTTAGTTAAATTCTACTATCATATGTCACTCAATTTATAGGCTTAGTCATCCTAAATTTCCACATGCCAACTTGTATTGTTACTTAAAAATTTTCCTAGTCTAAATGTACATATGAATTATTCAATCTCTTAATTGTTATAAATAACTCCAAGTCACTAATTGTAATCCATCAATTCTTTTTATTGGTACATCAAAACACAAGACATTAGAAATGCCAAATCATGTCATAATTATTTAGCAATGTTCATACCCCGAAACATGTCAATTGAGTGCAATTTTTCTAAATCAAAATTCATGTGTGTATATGCTCTTGTTATGTATGTGAATGTGATAGGTGTGAATTATTAATCTAGGTTTTTTTAATGTAATTGGCATGTGTTTTCTATGTACTTGTTGATTATTATTGTATTTTAGGATTCATTTTGTATATTTTTGTTTAGTTTGATTTCCATTGTTTTTCTTTTATGTTTGATGTTAATTTAGGATAAGAATTGACTATTTTGTGTAGGAAGGAAGATGAAACAACTTGGAGATTGAGCTAGAAATCAAGAGGCATAGAAAAGAGGAAGTTTCCTATGGCCAATTCCCATGATTGTGGCAATCATGCTAATTCTCACAATCGTGAGAATCATAATCTGAGCAATATGCGGGGCTTTATTAAACTTAGAGTTTTTGGACTATTTAAACATCATTAAGCCTCCATATTAAGGGAGACGAAACCTTTCTGTAGAAACACCATCTTTGGAGTAAAGACACTTGTTTGGAGCCTTGAGGAAGGATTGAAGTCAAGGATCATAATCAAGATTTGGAAAAATAGTACGTCAACAGCAAGATTTCCAGATTTTGGCAAAGAAGAGGAGTCTTTTTATTCAATTTTATGTCAATCTTACTTCTTCTATTCGTTGTAAAGTGGTTTATTTGAATGTTGATGATGTTATGGAGACCATGTTAGGTTGATTTAATTTTAGGGATTGCTTTTGAACTATTTTGTTAAAACTCCTGTTTTATTGAATTGAATGAAGTTGTCTTTGATGATTGATGATTTTATAGGTTATCTTGCAACAAATCGAGAGAGTGAGTAAGATAAATTTGTGTAGGATTATACAACGAGAGTTGGCGACTTATAGATTAGTAATCATCATGTTAATTGAATAGTTAGAGGAGAGATCTCAGCTAGTCAATTAATCACCCATAAGATAGTGTAATAACTAGTTGAACGGTAGAGTCATTTGGGTAGGTTGAGAGATCATCTAATTGATTCCCTTTAATTCGATTAGGGGCAATTAATTACACCTTGAGAAAGGGTAGTTAATACATTCGAAAATCTAGGGTGAGACACAATTCAATCAATAAAATATGAGAGAGACAAAATAGAAAAAAAGTAATCTTTAGTCTTTAGATTCTTGAATTCCAATTTTTTTGCATGTTAGTATTGTCTATTGTTTTGTGTTAGTCATTTATTTTTAATCTAATTTTTTAAGATTATTTTTATTAAACAATCTCGTTTCTTGAACAAAGTTTTATCTAAATTAAGTGGTGTTTAGGCATCAATCCTTGTGGGATCGATATCCGCTCTTTTTAGCTATAAGTCACGACCCGTTCAGTTACAATTTTTGAGCATAAAACAAGTAGATAGGTTTTACCATCAAGAAGTTTTTGGTGCCATTGTCGAGGATTGGTTGTTTATCATCTTTTTTAATTTAGATTATTTTTATTTAAGAGTTTTTAACACTTTTCCTTATGAAATTGTAGGTTTATGAACACAAGGAGCACATGAAGAACAAAAAAAGTGGGCGAAGACAAATTTCCCGACATCAAAGAGGCACAAAAGAGAATTACAAAGGGCAAAGCATTTTAACTTTTCACAAAAAGATATGGCTAAAGAAGGAGAGCAAAGAGGACCTTGATGTATTTTATAAGGCCAGGTTTTAGTCCTCAAAGAGTGGTAAGACCGGTGGTCCAAACAAATAATTTTAACATAAAGCTAATGTTACTCAACATTTTACAAAATAATGTGTAATTCTACGGGCTATCCAATGAGGACCCAAATGCTCACATCGCAAATTTCTTAGAGATCTGCGACACATTTTGATTCAACAAAACTTTAGATGATGTAATAAAGCTGAGACTATTTTCATTCACATTGTAGGATCGGGCAAAAGCGTGACACAACTCGTTGAATTCAGGCCAGATTATGACTTGGGAGCAACTATCCTAAGCATTCCTCGCCAAGTATTTCCTGTTAACAAAGACGACGAGATTATTAAGGAGATAACAAATTTCTAGAAAAATGAGAGGAGTCTTTCTACGAAGCTTAGGAGAGATTCAAAGAACTTCAGAGATGCTGTCCCCATCACAACCTGTAAAGAGTTCCCGCTTCATACGTTCTATAATAGAGTGAATCCAAGCATTAAAGGAACTATGGAAGTAGCTCATGATCTGTTAGAGGAGTTGGTGAGCAACAGCTGCATATCGTTGATCGAGAGGAGCAAACAAAGATTGAAGGAACAAAAAGGTATGATATCCATTGACTCTGTTACTGCCTTGCAGGCTCATATCACATCTCTTACGAAGCAGTTGAACAACCTGCAAGGAGCATCTACCTCGACAGCTAAGGCGAAACAAGTTTAGGTGAGTTATGTGGGTAGAGCAACCACGACTCAGCAGAGTGTTTCCTATTAGGAGTCAGTGGTACTGAACAGGTAAGTTACCTGGGCTAGCCACAGAAAGGTAATAGCCCTTACTCTAATACCTATAATCTGAGGTGGTGAAACTATCTAAAATTTTCTTGGAGTAATAACAATGGAAGTGGCCAGCAAAAACCACAAGGACTGTCGAGATTCCAACAAGATCGAATTAGAGAGATGGAGAGTAAGTTGGATACGTTTATGGAGACATTTGATTCCAAACTAGCAGCTTAAGAAGAGAGTCAAAAAAGAATATTTACAAGCAAGGAGGAGAGTCAAAAGAGGATGGAGAAACAATTTGACCAGATTGTGAAGAACCATACCTTGTTAATCCATAACTTGGAGGTTTAGGAAAGTCAACTTACTGATGCCTTACTTTCTCGAAGTGTAGGTATTACATCGAGCAATATTGAGGTCATTCCAAGGGAGCAACTCAAAGCCATTATGTTTCAAAGTGGCAAACAGATGGAAGAGCCAATATTGCTCGACGGTGAGTGGGTGAGTTGAGTACAGTATGTACCAAAGAAGGGTGGCATGATGGTGATAGAAAATGAAAAGGGGGAACAGACTTCCACTAGGACTGTCACAGGTTGGCGAGTGTGTATTGACTATAGGAAGCTAAATTTGGCCACCAAGAAGGATCATTTCCCTTTACCTTTTATGGACCAAATGATTGAGAGAGTGGCTGGTCATTCTTTTTATTACTTTCTGGATGGATATTCAGGGTACAACCAAATGTTTAAATACCCAGAAGATTAAAAGAAAACCACTTTTACATGTTTATACGGAACTTTAGCATATCAAAGGATGCCTTTTGGTTTATGTAATACACTTGCTACATTTCAAAGGTGCATGATGGCCATATTCGCAGACATAAATGAAAACTTTATGGAGGTATTTATAGATACTTTTTCTATTTTTGGAGAGTCTTTTGATCATTGCCTACTGAACTTAGATAAAGTGCTCCAAAGATGTTAGGAGTCACATTTAGTTTTAAATTGGAAAAAATGTCATTTCATAGTCCAAGAGTGAATCGTATTAGGCCATAAGATTTCATATAAAGGGATTGAAGTGGATCAAGCTAAGATAGAAGTAATTAAAAAGTTACCTCCTCCCTCCAACATCAAGGGTGTCCGAGCTTTTCTTAATCATGTAGGGTTCTACTAACGGTTCATTAAAGATTTTTCCCTCATTGCAAAACCTCTGACTCATCTATTGGTAAAAGATGTGCCTTTTGTTTATGATGATGACTGTTTAAATGCTTTTAATAAGTTGAAGAAAGCACTTATAATAGCACCAATTTTGACATCATCCGATTGGTCTCTTCCATTTGAGATTATGTGTGATGCAAGCGACCATGCAGTTGGGTGTGTACTAGGTCAGCAGAAGGAGAAGAGGTTGCATGCTATCTATTACACAAGTAAGACGTTGACAGGAGCACAATTGAATTATACAACTACTGAAAAAGAACTATTTGCGGTGGTATTTGCTTGTGAAAAATTTCGTTCTTATTTGTTAGGTTCACAAGTTATTATGTTTACAGGCCATGCAGTATAACGTTACCTTTTCACTAAGAAGGATGCCACCAAAGTTAGGCTTATTCGATGGGTACTCCTGCTCCAAGAGTTCAATATTGAAATCAAAGACAAGAAAGGAGCAGAAAATGTCGTAACAGATCACTTATCGAGGCTTGAAGTCGAACATTCTGAAGAAGAAGAGGAAATTAAGGAAAGCTTTCCTGACGAGACTTGGATGATGGTAGATAACCCTTTCCTTCCCTGGTTTGCAGATATTGCAAATTACCTCTCAGGTCGTATTCTTCCATCCGATTTATCATAGCAACAAAGGAAGTGTTTCTTATTTCAGTGCGCTCATTATATTTGGGATGAACATGTACTCTATTAGATCAATGTTGATAGTTTATTTCATAGGTGTGTTCCTGAAGATGAAATGCCTAAGATCTTAACTCAATGTCATAGCTCACCATGTGCAGGGCATTATAGAGCTAACAACACTGCTATACGGATTTTAGAGTGTGGATTCTAATGGCCAACTCTATTTAAAGATGCTCGAGATTTTGTGCTCAAATCAGATAGATGTCAAAGAGTTGGCAACGTAACAAAACGAGATGAAATGTTGCTTTCAAATATAATGGAGGTGGAGATATTTGATGTTATAGGGTCTGGACTTCATTGGACCATCCCCACAATCTGAAGGCAATACCTATATCTTGGTTAGAGTTGATTATGTTTCTAGATGGGTCGAAGCAGTCACTACTCCAAACAACGATAGCAAGGTGGTTCGAAAGTTCATTAAGAAGATTTTACTAGATTTGGGGTGCCTAGAGCAATCATAAGTGATGGGGGAAGTCACTTTAACAACAAACCGTTTAAGAACCTTCTGAGAAGATACAACGTTTATCATAGAGTGGCTACTCTGTACCATCCCCAAACTAGTGGTCAAGTGGAGGTGGTAAATAGAGAGCTGAAAAATATTTTAGAGAAGACAGTGAACATTTCAAGAAAAGATTGGTCAATGAAACTATACAATGCACTGTGGGCTTACAGAACAGCTTTCAAGACCCCCATAGGCTTAACACCATATCGGCTTGTGTATGGCAAGGCATGTCATTTACCATTGGAATTGGAGCATAGAGCATATTGGGCAATCAAGAAATTGAATATGGATTAGAAGCTGGTAGGAGAAAAGCAGTTGTTACACATCGATGAGTTGGAAGAGTTGAGGTATAATGCTTATGAAAATGCCAGCTATATAAAGAAAGGGCTAAGAAGTGACATGATGGACATATCAAGAAGAAGGAATTTAAGAGTGGGGATTTAGTATTTTTTTAACTCACGACTTCGACTATTTCCTGGAAAAATCAAGTCATGATAAAGTAGGCCTTTTAAAATTCTTCAAGTGTTTCCTCATGGAGCTTTGGAGCTAGAAAATGATAATGGGGAAACATTCAAGGTCAATGGGCACCGCTGTGAACCATATTATGGAGGGACATATCCACAAGCAAGGAAAGTTATTCTCTCCTATCTTCCACTTTTTCATGAGTATATATTGAATGGTCGAGCTAATGACCTTAACTTAGCATGTTTAATCTCTTATGTTGTTTTTGTCTAGTTTTTGTTTGAGTTCTTTGGTTTGATTATTTCCAAGTTAAGATTGATTGATGTTCATATTGATTTTGTTTAGAGTTTAATTTGTTTTCTCTCACCCTATCTTCAAATTTTCATACTCTCTCTCTCCTACCTAGGAATTTATCTCCTCTCACTCTCTAAACCTCTTCAACCTCCCTTTAGATTCTTGTTATTTTCTTCAATTCTTTCATTATTCTTACATTCTTTTCATTTTTTTGTGCATTACTCTTTCCAACCAACAAAGATTTAGGTAAGTTTTTTGTTCTCTCTCTCTAAAGCTTAAATTTCAGTTTCTCTCTCTTGTACTTGCAGGTTTTTCTATAATAATGACACCGAAGAAGATGATGGCTCGGAAACCCAGTAACTAAGTGCGCCATCAAGTTTTCGGTGAAGGCAAAAGCGATTGACGACAAATTACTGATCTCTCTTCCTGATTTACTCGGAAGACGAAGGTACGTGCTTCTGTGATTTTAAGAATAAGGGAATAATCACTCCTAGGTATTTCGATTTTGAATTATTAGAGAACATAGGAGTGAGGACAAAGATTGAGCAATTAGTTGATAACATAGGGTGGAATAGGTTCATCCGATGTGACATGCATACTCACCCTATGATGACAATTGAATTTTTCACTACTCTTCATTACACCCCAAAAATGGATGTCTTTTGGTTTAGATTATTTGGTGATGTGTATAAACTAGATTATAATGTCATGCATCATCTTTTCGATTTCCAAAACACAAAAGTTTTAGATGATCATACTGATTTTGATGTGGATGCCTATTGGAAAATTT
>JANZXP010083600.1:0-26999 GCA_027576715.1 Erythroxylum flavicans
GTTCCTATGTTCCAAATACTCCTCAAATATGCTCCATATGCTTCCTTTTCATCAAATCCAACTGCCCCTAATCAAAGTAAGAAAAACTAAGTAGAATCTTATAATTAAGCACAATAAACTTCAAATAAGCAAAGGATTAAGGACCAAAAACATGTTGAATTTGCAAGCTATCAGCTATCAATACTTTTCATTCAATGTGTTCATGTCATTTATCACATTCTTCGAAATTGAGTCCGGCATTCAATAGTTAGTTGACTACACATTTGATATTACACATGTAATTTGAAAACGCTTCCATAACAGTACCAAGTATTAAATAAGTAACCGTTTAATAACTGAAAGATAACTAAAGACAATTCAATCATAGTGAGAAACATTTTGGTTAACTCACAGTACGCTCCATATATGCTATTGCCTTAATGATTCGACAATGTCTGGATGTTGACGATTGACTTGCGCTTCTAAAGTCATGAAATACACATATAGTTCACATATTACTAAGTTGTTTAATCAAGTGAATATTCAATCATGCATATGCATATGTGTTATGTTCAATGTATGCTCAATTGACTTTCGGGTATGTATCCTTATTCACAAATCTTGACCATTCAAACATTATAACTTGTATATAATTAGTTGCAATTAGGTTTATACCTTAATTAAACTTGATTACTCTAAATTCATCATTCATACATTTACTAACCCTTTTCTAGCAATATATTCACATAATTTTCCCAATTCTCATTCATTTATACCTAATACACATTACTCATATCTTTTGGATCATATTTGCATTCATAAGAACACCTCTATACCTTCAACAACTCATAATTTTCATATTTAAACACACTGCTATCAAGACAATCCATTCCTTAAGTTATGACATCAATTAATAACCTAAACTATCAAACCCTTAACCAATTAATCAAGTAATTATCTAAGTTCATTTTAAGCCCCAATCAAATTCAAATGCACCAAAGTAAAATGACTTATCCTCATATGGTTCATCAATTACCCAAAATAGAAAATTTTCATTTCAAAGCATTGCCCATGATCATGGGGGACCTTTCCATGATCTTGGGATGAGTGTCCTAGGTGCACTATCCAATTTCCCTTATTTTTTCATATTCTAACATCTTCATACCAAATTTAAAACATCTTCATATTAGTCCATTAATTATATATCAATTATACCTTAATTATACATCAATTCCTTATCAATTTCATCTCCAATTCCAACTCAAAATCCTTCAATTGGTAGTTTATAAACCATTTATCTTTCATGCATATAGAAACAAAACAAAAACTTTCATTCACTTACTCTCATCATATTTATAGTCCTAGCTTTTTTTCT
Organism: Erythroxylum flavicans; assembly: GCA_027576715.1. NCBI lineage: Eukaryota > Viridiplantae > Streptophyta > Magnoliopsida > Malpighiales > Erythroxylaceae > Erythroxylum > Erythroxylum flavicans. The sequence goes on from JANZXP010083600.1 coordinate 1,355, forward strand.
AAATTCAATAAAACTTCGCTAGCCCCTTTCTTTAGCATAAATTCACCTTCATTTAAACTTCAAATCTCAATCTAAATCATCCATATTACCTATAACTTGCAGTTCTCATACGTCAAAAACAAAACAGAAAAGTATCCAATTAATGTATCATTTTCCAACACACTTCATTATCCACATAACATGCAATCATCATAAACTTTATATTACAACATGCCATAAATCTCAATACTTTAGTTACTTGTTTAGCTCAAGTTCCAACTCAATTCATCAAGTCTACTTCTCCTTATATGCATGGAAGATCGTCTCAAATATAAGGTGGGAATTGGATGGGATTTCAGTAAGGATAAAAGACAATAAAAAAAAACAATGTTCTAGTTCTATAACTATCTTATGAAGGGTGAAGGCATGGATTTTTGGTATGGCAATTGGGCACAAGACTTAAGCAAAACACAGGGATGTGAGGGTATGGTGTTTCGGTGGTAAGAAGAAAGGAGAAGAAGAATGAATGCAGCAGAAACTGTCCCTACAGTAGATTAACTCATTAAGTGCTAGATGTCACCATTTCAGAATGACATTTGTCACCTATGAAAGCATTCCATTTGTCCCATATATAAACAGCCAAATGTCACCAATATCATAGGCCATTTGTCACTCATTCACTGCTTCCATTTGTCACTTAATTTCCTATGCCAAATGTTACTCAATTCTACTGCCATGTGTAACTTATTTCATAGGCTCAGTCATCCTAAATTTCCATTTGTCAATTTGGCATTTTTCCTAAACTAAATGTACATTTTAAGTCATCAATTTTTCAATTGTAACAATTAATTCCAAATTTACTAATTATAATCCACCAAACCAAAATTTAAGAAATAAGTAATAAACAATTCACATCATGATCTCATGCCCTAAAATATGTCAATTGAGTGGATATACAATCTTGGCAATATTTACTAAATCATGATTCATGTGTGTATGTGAATATTATGCATGTGAATGAAAAGCTTTTCATAAATTCTTAAATGATATAACTCAATAGTCTAAGATTTTGACCGTCAGTAAGTTTTGGAACTTGGGCTACTACAATTCTCCTCCTTAAGAAATTTTGTCCTCAAAATTCTTACCTAATTGATCAAATAGATGGTGCTACTATTTCTTATGTTTTCCTTCAGTCTCCGATATGGCTTCTTCTCTCAAATGATTCCTTCAAAGGACTTTAACTAATGTGATTACTAGGTTTCTCAATTTCTTATTTTGATAACCAACTATTTTGACCGGTTGCTTTACATAACTTAACTTAGTTGCAATTTTAACTTCCTGTGCTGATAATACATGTGTTAGATCTGACCTATATCTCCTGAACATACTAACATGGAACACGTTATGAATCTGAGACATCTTTAGTGGTAATGCTAACTTATCAGCTAATGGTCATATTCCCTTGGTAATCTTATAAGGACCAATATATCTAGGGCTTAACTTTCGCTTTTTATCAAAAATTAATGCATCTCACCAAGATGACACTCTTAAGAACACCTTATCTCCCATTTGGAGACACCTTATCTCCCATTTGATACTCCAAATCCCTCCAGTTCTGATCCATATAACTCTTCTGTCTGTCTTGACGTATCTTGATCCTACCATGGATCAATTTTACCTTATCAACAGTGTCTTGAATCAACTCTATGCCTTTAACCATCCAATACAAAGGCGATTGACACTTTCAGCTGTATAACGCTTCATATGGAGCCATACCAATTCTACTGTGATAATGATTATTAAATGAAAATTCAATGAGAGTTACATATTGATCTGATAGTTGTGCATTAGTGTGTTTTTCTAAGTATTTGACATGTGCTTCTTGTGTAATAGGATATTATTATTGTGTTTTAGGTTTTATTTTATATGTTTTTGTTTACTTAGATCTGCGTTGTTGTTCTTTTATGTTTGATGTTGATTCAGGTTAAGAATTGATCATGTTGATGTAGGAATGGAGGGGTGGCCACCTTTGCGATTGAGCTAGAGACTAAGAGAGGATAAAAGAAATAGGAAATCAAGGTTTTTCATTCACAATTGGGCAAAGAGCATACCAATGCCAAATTTTCTAGCTTCGGGCAAAGAAGAGAAGTTTGATTCATTGAGTTTTCTTTCATTTTTTCTCTTCTAGAATTTGTATGATGGATTATTTGATTGTTAGGGATGTTAAAGACATGATGAGTGGCTAATTTATTAGTAGGGATTACTTCTAACATCTTGTTAAACTCCTATTTTGTTGATTTGAATGAATGATGTTTTTGATGAATGATGTACTTATACATTACGATATATCGACAAATTGAGTTGGGTAATTTATGTAGGGTTATACAATGAAAATGACACTCTATAGACCTACATTCATTATGTTAATTGATTAGTTAGAGAGAGAACTTGGCTAATTAGTTGATCATCTATAGGATAATTTAATAACTAGTTGAATTGGTATATTAATTTTGTAGATTAAGAGATTGCTTAATCATCTTCACTTAATTTGGCTAGGCACAATTAATTACACCATGAGAGAGCGTAGTTAATACATTAGGACATCTTAGGTGAGGCACAATTCAATTAACAAAATAGGAGGGAGATAAAATAGGAAAAAAGTGATCTCTAGTTGTTAAAATCTTGAATTCCAAGTTTATGCAGTTTTGCATTATCATTTGTGCATTGTTAGTTGTTTAATTTAATTTAATTTTCCAGTTTATATCCATTTAAAAATTTTGTTCTTAAACAAAGATCAATATGAATTAAGTGGTGCCTAAGCACTGATAGTTGTGATTTGCATTGTGTTTTAGGGTGAAATTTGTTAGGCATTTGGTGTGGATTTGAGTGTTGAGTGTGTATTTATGGTTTAATTGTGTTAGTTTATTTTTTTAATCATTTTTATGGGTTAGTAAGACTCTTTGAGCTTAATTGTTATATTTTTGAGGTACCTTGATGTGTTTGTTAGTGTTTGAGGGTAAACGATAAAGAACGGAGAACATACGAAGAGTTTCGGGCCAAAAACATAGCCCACGATCATGGCACAACAGGCCACGATATTGATAGAGAGGGATGAGTCAAGGAAACTAGGCCACGATCGTGCACTTTGGGCACGGTTGTGACAGAGAGCTTGGATCCAAGCCATGATCGTGCACTTTGGGTCACGATCGTGATAAAGAGGGTTAAGTACTAGCCACGATCGTGGCAAGCAGGGACAGAACTAGCAGCCTGGGAGAGTCTGAAAAAAGAGCGTTCATGTCAGACACATTCTAAAAAAACCAAGAGAGTTATTGAGAGATTGAGGAATGAGACGAAGCTTGACGCGATGTACTTCCCGAAACAGGTGGTTTCTCGCAGTCACTGCCCCCATGAATCCGTTTCGACAATATTTCTATTTTTATTTCAATTTTATGGATGCATGAAATTGGAATTAATGTATAAACTGATGTATGATTCACGTCTAAACTCACCATCGGGTTTTTAGTCCTTAAGATTAATAAAGTTTCGTTGATTATGTTTTTTATTGATTTAATTGTGATTCATTATTTGTTCGTAATAATTCAGCAATAAATTAGGAGGGTGAGCCAAGTGAAAATAATCAAATTAGGCCAACAAGAGTTAGGTAATTTGATAGGTAGAGAATTGAATCAAACTGGTATAATCGTGTAACGAGAGATCGAGCATAGGTTCCTCGTAGGTTATTAGACAATTTTAGAACTAATGTAGGTTTTTGGTCAATTGTGAATTGAGAGATCACAATTATATAATTTAAATTAAGAATTATCAATTAGGGTTAAGAATTTTAATTCGAAAGAGAGTAATCTACCTTAGGACTGTCTAAACCCATTAATTCGATAATTGCATAATTAGTTAGATTTTCGTTAATTTCGGCTTAAACATCTCCTTTCTCTCATTTGGTAATTTCTACGTTGATTTTTAGATTGGGTTGTGCGATTTGTTATTTACTTAGATTTCTGCAATTTAATTCTTAAAATTAATTGTTTGATTGATTTATTTTCTACATTAGTTTATTTATTTTGAATTATTGTAGTTAGTATAACCTTAAAGTTTAGGACTAGACTTCCCTCCTCATGGGATTGATACCTTAGGTGCTACGTGAATGAACCGTGCGCTTGCGAAAATTATCAAGGTTATAAATATTAAAACTTAGAGTTCGTAACCTTACGATCAAGAATAATCCTTGTGGGATTAATATCTGCTTTTTACTACAAGTCACGACCCGTATACTTATAGTTTTAAGCGTAAAACTAGAAGTCTATATTCCATTTAACATGTTTTTGGCATCGTTATCGAGGATTGTTTGTTTAGCATCTTATTTAATTTAGGTTACTTTGATTTAAAAGTTTTTGATACTTTTCCTTGTGTATTTGCTGGTGTATGAACACAACGAGCATACCAAGATCTACTGAATTTAGTGGCAAAGGAGTTATTCGATATCATAAGGCACGAATGAGAGTTAAGAAGAGCGAAGTGCCAAAACATTATACAAAGAAATATAGCAGAAGAAAGAGAGTAATGAGAACTGGGAGGATATTGATGGACCTTATAAGGCCAGGTTTCAGTCGTCAAGGAGTTGCCTGGCCCTCGATTTAAGCTAATAATTTTGAGATCATGCCGGCACTCCTCATCATACTTTAGAGTAGTGTAAAATTTTATGGGCTATTTAACAAAGATCCCAACGCCCATATTGCAAATTTTTTAGAGATCTATGACACCTTCCGATTTAATGGGATGTCTGACGATGCCAAGAAGTTATTGTTGTTTTCTTTCACTTTAAAAAGTCAGGCGAAGGCGTGGTATAACTCACTCAATTTAGGATAAATCACTACATAGGAACAGCTATCCCAAACATTCCTCGCTAAATACTTCCTGTTGACAAAGATAACAAGAATCATAAAGGAAACCATAAATTTTCAACAGAGTGATGGGGAGTCTTCATATGAAGCCTTGGAGAGGTTTAAAGAATTATAGAGTTGTCCTGATCACAACCTTCCAAGGGAGTTCTTGTTACAAACCTTCTACAATGGTATAAATCAGAACACAAAAGGTACTATAGATGTAGCTACTGGAGGTTCTTTGACGCAGTTCATGACCTTTTGGAAGAATTAGCAAACAATAGTTGTATGTGGTCAAATAAGAGGACTAGATACAGGCAAAAAGAGGAAAAAGGTATGATCTCGATTGACTCCGTTACAGCTTTACAGGCACAGATTATAGCCCTTACCAAGCAGTTGAGCAAAAAGCAACGAGCATCTTCATCTATAGCCAAAGTTACGCAATTACAGTGTGAATTATGTGGGTAAAACAACCATGGCTCAACTGAATGTTTCTTGTTAGGAGCTAATGGTACAGAATAGATAAATTACTTGGGCCGTCAACAAAGAAGTAATAATCCCTACTCTAATACTTACAATTTGGGGTGGAAAAACCACCTAAATTTCTCTTAAAGTACTAACAATACAAGAGGCTAAGTAAGACCTCAAGGACCTCCTAAATTTTAGCAAGACTGACTTGGATCTATGGAGAGAAAAATGGACAAGCTAATGGATGTCTTAGGGTCCAAGTTGGCAACTTAAGAAGAGAAGCAAAAGAAGATTTTTTTGGAGTCAAGAGGATAGAGGCAAAGTTTGATCAGCTTGTGAAGAACCATGCCTCATCCATCTATAATTTGGAGGTTTAGGTAGGTCAACTTGCTAACGTTTTGTCTTTTAGAACTGCAAGTAGCCTACTGAGCAATACTGAGGCCAACCTATAGGAACAACTTAAGGCTATTACACTTTGAAGTGACAAGCAGGTAGAGGAACCAAGTGTACAAAAGATAGCCAAGAAAATGGGAAAAGCAAGGAGATAGAAAAAAAGAAAGAAGAAAAAAGGCCTTACGTACCACCACCACCCTATAAGCCTAAACTTTCGTATCCACAAAGGGTGAGATAGCATCATATGGACACTCACTTTTTTAAGTTTTGGGAGAAATTGAAGAAGTTGTAAATTAAATTATCATTAGTGGAAGCCTTAGAGTGCATGCCCAAGTATGCAAAGTTTCTTAAGGACATACATACAAACATACTTGGGAGGACAATCAAATGGTAACTTTTATAGAAAATTGTAGTTTAATGATATCAAGTCAAACGCCTTCAAAACTACAAGATCCAGGGAGCATTACTATTACATACTTTATTGGTGACTTTGAATTTTCTAATTGCTTATGCGATTTAGGTGCAAGTATTAACTTAATGCCTTTATCTACTTTCAGGAAGTTAGGACTAGGAGTGATCAAGCTAACATCCATGCTAATTCAACTTGCAGATCATTCCATCAAGAGGCCATTTGGAGTTGTAGAAGATGTATTGGTAAAAGTGGACAAATTTATTATTGTTTTTGATTTTCTTGTGTTGGATTTTGAAGCTGATAGAAATTGTCCACTGATTTGGGTAAGCACTTTACGAATACTAGTAGGGCATTAGTTAATGTGCATGAAGGGAAACCTGCATTAAGAATTAGTGATGTGCAGGATGAATTTAATATGTCAAAATCTTTGAAGAAACCAATGGATGGTAATGTATATATGAAAATTGATGTTATGGATGAGTGTGAGAAGGAGGTTGAAGAGGAAGTTGATGAAGTTAATGAAGTGCATAAGGATGAGAGTGTGAAAGAAGAGGCATTATGTGAGGAAGTTGATTTAGAGAAGTTAGAGAGAACAAATACACCTATACCACCTTCCATTGTTAAGCCCCCCACTTTAGAGCTTAAACCTTTACCTTCCCATTTGAGAGACAACATTTTAAGTAAAAGCTATACTCTACCCATCATTACCTCTAACCTATTAGATTGTGAGAAAGAAGAGAAAGTGGTGGAGACCATTAAGAAGAGGTTGATAGTCATGGGGTGGCAAATTTTTTATATTAGGGGGATTAGCCCCAATGTGGTGATGCCTAGGATTAACCTAAAGGAAGAATGTAAAACTATGAGGGAAAGATAGAGAAGGTTAAATCTAAACATGTAATAGGTTATAAAGGAGGTAGTGAAGCTTTTGGATGCAAGGATTATTTACTCCATTTCATATAGTAAATGGGTGAGTCCAGTATAGTGTGTGCCTAAGAAGGGTGGCATGATAGTGATAGAGAATGAACATGGTGAAAAGATTTCTACTAGGATTATCACAAGTTGGAAAATATGTATTGGTTATAGGAAGCTAAATTTTGCCACTAAGAGAAATCATTTCCCTTTATCTTTTATAAACCAAATGATTAAGAGGGTGGCTGGTCATTCTTTTTATTTCTTTCTTAATGGATATTCGGGGTACAATCAAGTGTTTATATACTCCGAAGACCAAGAGAAGATCATATTCACTTGTCCCTCTAGGACTTTCACTTATCGGAGGATGCCTTTTAGTTTATGCAATGCACCTGTCACATTACAAAGGTGTATGATGGCCATATTTGTAGACATGAATGAGAACTTCATGGAGGTATTTATGGATGACTTCTCTATCTTTGGAGATTCTTCTGATTGTTGTTTGCTTAATATAGACAGAGTGCTTCAAAGATGTGAGGAGTCTCATTTAGTATCAAACTAGGAGAAGTGTCATTTCATGGTCTAAGAGGGAATTGTATTAGGCCATAATATCTCATACAAGGGGATTGAAATCGATCGAGCTAAAATCGAAGTGATTGAAAAGTTACCACCTCCCACTAATTTCAAGGGTATTCGAGCTTTCCTTGGTCATACAAGGTTTTACAGATGGTTCATCAAGGATTTTTTTCTTATTGTTGGACGTTTAACTCATTTATTAGTTAATGATCTGCCTTTTGTGTTTGATGATGATTGTTTGGATTCTTTTAATAGGTTAAAAAAGGCACTTACAATAGCACCCATTTTGACATCACCAGATTGATCTCTTCCCTTCGAGGTTATGTATGATGTAAGTGACCAAGCTACTAGTTGTGTACTTAGCCAACAGAAGGAGAAGAGGTTGCATGCCATCTATTAGCTAAGCAAGACCTTGACGAGAGCACAACTAACCTACACCACTATTAAGAAGGAATTGCTTATGGTGGTATTTACATGTGAGAAATTTCATTCACTCTCATAAGTTATTGTTTTTACAAACCATGTGGCGTTACGTTATCTCTTTGCTAAGTAGGATGCCAAGGCTAGGCTCATCCGGTGGGTGCTCCTCCTTTAAGAGTTCAACATTGAGATTAAAGACAATAAGGGAGCAAAAAATGTTGTAGTGGACCACCTATCTGACTTGAAGGGGACACCATAAAGAAGAAATAGAAATCGAGGAGAGCTTTCCTAATGAAGCTTTAGTGATGGTAGACAATCCTTTTCGTCCTTAGTTTGCAGATATTGTGAACTACCTACCAGGTGGTTTTCTTCTTTCTGATCTTTCATATCAATAAAGTAAGCACTTCTTATTTCAATGTTCTTATTATATTTGGGATGATCCTATGCTTTATAAGATATGTTCTCACAGTATAATTCGTAGGTGTATCCCTGAAGAGGAAATGCTCGAAATTTTGATGCAATTCTATAGCTCACTTTATGTAGGGCATTATGGAGCTAATAAGACTGTTGCTTAGATCTTAGATTGTGGATTCTATTAGCCAACCTTATTTAAGGATGCTCGAGATTTTATGATGAAGTGTGATAGATGTCAAAGAGTAGGCAACATATCAAAGAGAGATAAGTTTTCACTTTTAAACGTAATGGAGGTACAGATATTCAATGTGAGGGGCTTGGACTTCATGGGACCATTCCCATCCTCCTCAGGTAACACTTACATATTGGTTGCGGTTGATTATGTTTCCAGGTGGGTTACAGTAGTAGTTGCTCCAACTAATGATGGAAAGGTGGTTCAAAAGTTCATCAAGAAGATTTTACTAGATTTGGGGTGCCTAAAGTGATTATAAGTGATGAAGGGAGCAATTTCTGCAACAACCCATTTGAGGCTCTTCTGGGAAGATACCATGTTCATAATAGAGTGGCTACCCTTTACCACCACCAAATTAGTTGCTAAGTGGAGGTGGTGAATAGAGAGTTGAAGAAGATGTTAGGGAAGGTAGTGAGCACTTCAATAAAGGATTAGGCTTTGAAGCTGGATGAAACCTTATGGGCTTAAAAGACAACTTTTAAAACATCGATAGGTACCACAACATATCCACTTGGGCATGGCAAAGCTTGTCATTTACCATTAGAGTTGGAACATCAAGCCTATTAGGCAATCAGGAAGTTGAACGTGGAATGGAAACTAACAGGTGAGAAGAGATTCTTACAACTTGATGAGTTGGAAGTATTAAGATTTGAAGCTTATGAAAATGCGAACTTATACAGAGAAAGAGCAAAAAAGTGGTATGATTTTCACATTAAAAAGAAGGAGTTTAAGAGTGGAGACTTGATGCTTTTATTTAATTCACAACTTTTATTATTTCCCAGAAAACTCAAGTCAAGATTGAGTGGACCCTTCAAGATCCTTTAAGTGTTTCCCCATGGAGCTTTGGAGTTGGAAAATGGCAAGGGTGAAGCATTCAAGGTCAATAGGCATAGATGCAAGCCATATTATGGAGGGATATATTCACAAGAAAGGGAAGTCATCTCTTTCCTTTCTTCCACTTTTTCATGAATGCATATGGAATGGTCAAGCTAATGACCTTAACTTAGCATGTGTACCTTTCTTTTATTTGTCTTTGTTTACTTGTTTGCTTGATTTATTTGGTTGTAATTATGTTTGATTTGAATTTTCTTGTTATTTATTTAGATTTTGTTTGAGTTTTAACTTGTTTTCTCTTCAAATTTCTTGTTAGGTGATTTTGATGTGGTTATAGGTTGTTTCAATGTTGAGAATGCATGTTAAGCTTGAAAGAGGGTTAAGAAGTTAGAAAAGTTAGAGTAACCCATGACCATAGGAAGGCTCTCTAAAATATTTCTAGAGCTTTAACCCAAGATCGTAGGAAAGGTAGGGATTACCACAATCGTGGGATGCCCTATTTAAAAAAATTTAAATTCCTCCCTTCTTTCTTCTTTCTTCATTCTTCAATTTTTCACATTCTCTCTCTGTTAAAAACACGAAACCCCACTCTCCCAAACTCTCAAGTCCTTCATCTTTCACTCAAATCTTGGTATTTTCTTACTTCGTCCATCAACTTTTCATTCCTTTACACTTATTTCACATTAATCATTCAAGAATCCAAGGATTTCATAAGATTTTCTCTCCTTCTCTCTCAAAAATGTGCTCCCATCTCTCTTGCTTATTTTTGCAATTTTTTCTCTCATAATGGTTCAAAAAAAGCTTGTCGCCTAGAAACTAACCGATGAACTGTGCCTTCATGTCTCTAAAGAAGGTAAATCAGAAATGACGGCCACTTTCCATACCCCATTCCCTATTTTTACGAAAGACGAAGGTATGCAATTTTAGGACTTTAAGGATAAAGAATTAATGCCTCCCAGATATTTTGATTTTGAACTGTTAGAAACTCTAGGATTAAGGCAAAGCATTAAGAGATTGGCTATCAATATTGGTTGGGGTTGCTTAATTCGATGTGATGTGTCAATATATCCTATGACAGCTGTAGAAATTTTTAACCACTGTGTGTTACAATCCTAAAATGGATACATTCGAGTTTAGGATAGGTGGCCATACTTATAAACTTGATTATATTGTTGTTCATGCACTTTTTGATTTATCGAACGCTAAAGTTTTGGATAATCACGATGTGGATGATTATTGGAAAATTCTAATGAGTGAAACCAATTTTCACTCTAGGAATGCACCAAATGCTTTAATTCGTAGCACCGAGCACTTACTTCTTCATAAGTTTATATGCCTAAAGGTTTTTAACAAAATTGAAAGCAATAAGTGCTCAGCTAAGAAACTTTTCTTCCTTTGGTGCATAGATCACAAAATTAAAATAAATACCCCTTGTTGGATTTTTTGATCTATTATGAGTTGTGTTAATAAGAAAAGCTCCTATTTTGGCTTGTCACATATTGTTACTACTTTGGCTTTATATTATGATCTTGATGTGGATAGTGTGTGTTCTGCTCGATATGATATGTTTAACGTATCTTATTTAGGATGTTTTGAAATTTTGAAGCCCTATTCTATGGCTCTGAAATCCTTAGACGCGCATTGCAGTAAAGAACAGGAAGGGTAAGGGTGCAACCACTTCTCGACCATCCAAATCTCAAACGTTCCAGAAGCACCAAGAAGAAGTTATGGAAGAGGAACCAACCGCAGCAGTAGAGGTCAACAAGTTCCATCAAATCCTTAACCAAATGGCATCTAACCATTAACAAATGATGTTGCAAATTAATAAGCTCGGCACCTAAATTAGACAATGCATATGGAGCAGCAGTATATGAAGAAAAAATTCCTCAAGTTCATCCAAAGGAATAGTATTGAAGTCACTTCTCCAACACCCTCGCCGCCACAATCTCCATAAGCTTTCTTACATTAAATATTTTTTTTACATTATTTTAATTACTTTATTAGTTGTTTTGTCAATTTGTTTGGTTTGATATAATTTTACCTTATTTTGCGGTTGACCGTGACATTGAGGTCAATGTATTCTCTAAGTGTGGGGAGGTGACATTTGCTTTTTCAATTGCATTATTTTAGTCTGTTTTAGTCATTGCTTTCATTTTGTTAAATAGGATGCATGTTTTAGGCATATCAGGTTGTTTTATGTAATTTTGTGCTAAGTAATGGAATCAAACTTAAATCATTTTGATTTATTTTTCCATGAGATTCTGTTATGCTAATTCGAATGAGATTAAATGCATGCTTGAACTCGAATTAAGCCACTTGAGTAAAGAGTGAACTGTGTTGAATGATGAAAAGTAGTTGATTACATAAGCTTACTCAAAATTTGACACTTGAGCATTGAGGTAGTGTAGAGATGCATAATGAATTTTCATTTGAGCCAATATGAGAATTGAGCCTGTATGACTCCATCTATAGTCATTTTATTTCTCTGATTGTATAATGCTTCCTTAGGTTATTACCTTTAGAACTTGCTTTGAATCAGCTTGAGTCTATTGGATGCACGCTTAATAAAGATGATTGAGGCCCTTTTTTGTGTTAACTTTTGGCTTAAATGACCTTCCTTTTGAGTATCCTTTGCTACCCCCATTGAGTCTTAGCCCTTTTGTTTCTTGAAAACACTCCACATTTAAAAACCCAAAACCCCATTAACCTACCCATTCACAAGCTTAGTAGAATATTAAGTTATGCATTAGTTTAGGATTTTTGCTACATTTTTTTCTTTCCGAGATGAGTTAAGTGATATTTCTGCTCTGGGATCACATTGCAATTAGTTGCTATTTTGTTCATTGTTTCTTTCATGTTTAAAAAAAAGAAGAAGAAAAAAAGAGAAAGAGAAAAGAAAAGAAAAAGGAAGAACATTTTAGTAGCATCAGTAAGTATGGAGTAGTAGTATATTTATACATGTGTATCTCATGATTATGTTTTCTTATCCCTTTGTCGACTTATTACTTTACAAATGCTTGTGTTAAACCCTTTACCCTTTTTACCCACCATAACCATTACCATATTACAACTGAAGCAAGTTCTTTTGATCTATTTATGCATGTAATCGTAGAGGAGAATTAGTGTATTAGCAAGCCTACGGTAGTATAGTTTCCTATAGGGAGCTTGAGTGAAACACTAACCATTAAATCATTGAGAGAAATGAGTGGAGCTGTGAGGAAGATTCATTTTGTGTTTATACTTATCTTTTAGTGATGATGTCATAAGTTGAGTTTGCTTATGTACATTAATGAAAAGTAGTTTTGATATGTATAGTACCTTGACATTTGAGTTGGCCAAATTTTGAGAGATTGCATGCTTCGATCTTTATGAAAATGAAGTGATGGAATTGATTAGTTGTGTTTGATTTTTCTTGAGGACAAACAAAGATTTGAGTGTGGGAAAGTTCATAGTTGTGTATTAGTGTGTGTTTTTTTAAATATTTGGCATGTGTTTCTTGTGTAATAGGTTATTATTGCTATGTTTTAGGATTTATTTTATATGTTTTCATTTAGTTTGATCTTCAATGCTATTCTTTTATGTTTGACGTTGATTTAGGGTAACAATTAATCATGTTGATGTAGGATTGGAGGATGGAAACCTTTGTGATTGAGTTAGAGATAAGAAAGCAAAAAAGAAATGGAGGAATTGTAATGCAAAAACCAATGATCATAGGACTTATGCCAATTCCCACGATCGTGGGATGCCTAACTCGAAGATACACACGAGGTTCACTTTTTTTTTAGGTTTTCATCACTATATAAGGATATAAACCCTTATGGATGAAACATGGAGACTTGCCTCCTTGAGTAAAAACGTAGGTTTAGAGTTTTAGGACAGGTAGAATAAAGGTTTTCATTCACAATTGGGCAAAGAGCATACCAGCACTGGATTTTCTAGATTCGGGCAAAGAAGATGAGGTGTTTGATTCATTTAGTTTTCTTTTATTTTTTCTCTTCTAGCATTTGTATGATAGATTATTTGATTGTTGGGGATATTAATGACATCATAAGTGGCTAATTTATTTATAGAGATTACTTTGAAACTTCTTGTTGATCTCTTATTTTGTTGATTTGAATGAATGATGTACTTATACCTTGCAATATATTAAGAGATTAAGTTAGGTAATTTGTGTAGGGTTGTAAAATGAGAACTGGCACTCTATATACCTACATTCATTAAGTTAATTGATTAGTTAGAGAGAGATCTTGGCTAATTAGTTGATCATCTATAGGATAACTTCATAACTAGCTAAATTGGTGGATTGATTTTATATCGAGAGATTTCTTAATCATCTCCATTTAATTTGGGCAGGGACAATTAATTACACCTTGAAAGAGGCTAATTAATACATTAGGACATTTTAGGTGAGGCACAATTCAATTAACAAAATAGGAGGGAGATAAGATAGGGAAAAAATGATCTCTAGTTATTAAAATCTTGAATTCCAAGTTTATGTATTTTTGCGTTATCATTTGTGCATTGTTAGTTGTTTAATTTAATTTAATTTTCCAGTATATATCCATTTAAAAATTTGGTTCTTAAAAAAATCAATATGAATTAACTAGTGCCTAAGCACAATTTTTTTAGGAATGATATCCCTTTTTTACTACAAGTCTGACCCGTATACTTAGGGTTTTGCGCATAAAACTAGTAATATGTTTTCGATTCAACATGATCCCATGCTCTTTGAAACTCCAAAGCATAAGCTCTGAGCATATCCTCATCAGTATTAGTTGTCCGCTCACCCTGTTCGTCTGTTTGAGGATGAAATGTTGTAATAAAATTAATCTTTGTACTTAATGCTGTTTGTAAACTGCCGCAAATCTATAAGAAAATCTGGGATACCGATATATGGTACTCCATGTAACCTCACTATCTCAATAACGCCCTCCGAGCTAACTGATCTAATGTGTTATTTTCTCACTCAGGTAAGGAATTTGCTAATTTCGTCAATCTGTCAACAATGAACTATACAGTGTCATGTTGCATCGGAGTCCTCGACAAACCCATAATGAAATCTCTTGTGATCCTTTTCCGTTTCCACTCAAGAATAGGTAATGTCTATAACTTCCCAACTGGAGTCTGATGCTCTGCCTTAACTTCTTGGCAAGTCAAACATTTAGCCACATACTCAGCCACTTGCTTCTTCATCCCTGGCCACTAAAAATGTTATTTCATAGTACTATACATCTTAGTAGTACCAGGATGCATAGCATAAGCTACTATTTGAGCTTCCTCTAAAATTTTTTTCCTTAAATCATCAACATCAGGTACACATAATCTCTATTTCAACCATAATGCACTTTTTCTCAACTCAAACTTGGAACTCAATTTCTGTTTCAACTTCTCAATAAGCTTCATGAGTTCTAGATCCTTACTTTAAGTTTTTCTGATCCTTTCATGCAATGCTAGTCTAAACTTCAGCCTAGCTAACAATGCTTCATTCCGCCTTAAACTTAATTTAATATTCTATGCTCTCAGTTGAACTAGGTTTGGTAACCTTGATGTTTAGATTAGTGCTACACTGCTATTAGATTTCCTACTTAATGAATCAACTATAACATTAGCGTTACCTGGATGGTATTCAATCGTGCAATCATAATCCTTCTGACTCAACAAATATTTCATACTTCTATAATCTGTAAATATCTGAAATGTTTCTCCACATAAATAATGTATCCAAATCTTCAAACAAAACACCACTTCATTATGCTCTAAATCATGAACCAGACAGTTGAACTCATGAGACCTTAATTGTCTTTATGCATATGAAATCACTCTACCATACTGCATCAGAACACATCCTAATCCCTAGTGTGAAGCATCACTACACACAACATATCCTCTATATCCAGATGGGATCGCCAATACTAGTGTTGTAGCCAATCGGTGTTTTAATTCCTCAAAACTCCTTTGGCATTCATATGTCCATCTAAAAGGTACATTCTTCCTCAGAAGCTTTGTCAACGGGGTTGAGATCATTGAAAACCCCTCAACAAACCTCCTATAATAACTTGTTAGTTTAAGAAAACACGACCCACAATTGTGGCACAACAGGCCACGATCGTGACATAACGAGACGAGCTGAAAGGACCCTAGCTACGATCGTGCAATTTGGGCCACGATCATGACATAGAGCTATGTGTCAGGCTACGGTTGTGCACTTTAGGCCACAATCATGACATAAAGGTTAAGGCACTGGCCACGATCATAGCAGGTAGGGCCACAATCATGGACTTCATCGAGCTGATATAGAAACTCGAGTTTTGCGTGATTTTTTGAACCGTTTCGACCCCAGATTAAACCTAGGGCTTCCAAGATATAAAATGAACATTACAAGATAGAAACAGCAATCTTGGATAGAGCTTTTCGCTTCAGCAAATCTATAACCTTATAAAGATATTGAGTGATTTGAGAAGGAGACGAAGGAAGAGAGACATGAAGAAGAAGCTTGACTTGAAGTACTTCCCAGAACAGGTAGTTTCCTGTAGCTGCTAACTCCACGAGTCCGTTCCAACAATATTTTTATTTTTATTTCAATTTTATTGATGTATGAAATTGGGGTAGTTATTGATAATAGTGTTGTTAAATGTTGATTTTATCTAAACTCACCTTTGGGATTTTAATTTTTGAGATTTTAAGACTAAATTAACCATCCTCGTGGTATCGACACTTTAGGTATTACTCGAACCACCTGTGCGCTTCTGGTATTATCAAGGTTAAAATAGTAAAACTTAGTATACGTAAACCTACAATCATTCCACATCAAACTCTTGTAATAATAATTAATCGCAGTTTTTGTATGTATTTTAGTCAAAAGATATCTAAAAGCAGCATTACTATAATGGATTATAGCTTTTGACCATAACAAATAAGGTCTGAATTTGTCTAATGCAAAAATCACCACTAATAATTCTTTCTCAGTGATTGTGTAATTTAGTTGTGCATTACTCAAAGTTAAGCTAGCATAATAAATTACGCACAAAGATTTCTCAACTGTTTAGCCCAAAATAGCTCCCACAGTAAAATCAGAAGCATCACACGTAATTTCAAAAGACAAAGACCAATCTGGGGCCATAACAATTGGTGAGAGATTAATTTTCTTTGACAATGTTAAAGGCATTAAGGCATTTATAATTGGAACAAACATGACTTATCTTAGAAAAATCTTTGAAAAACCTCCTATAAAAATAGAAATCATACACCTTTGAAATGTTTCAGGTGCATCAGACAACCTAAATGGCATCCTCCTGAAAGCGAATATCCTAAATAGACAAGTGAATGACATTTTTTCTTGGTCCTCAGGAGCAGTCGGTATCTAGTAATAACCAGAAATGTAACATACCACTTCTATAGAGCATATGCCCAAACATCCAGAGGATATTTGAGAACATACCCCATGAGAATGACACGTTAGAATAATCATATTAACTTATTATGTCATCACACATAACAGAAGTATTCAAAATGGCCAAATCTCCTTATTATATTCACAAAATAAAATCACTTACATTGTACCATTATAATTCATTTCCATATATTACATTACATAACATTTGAGAGTTTACAGCTCTATACAAAATGTTTATTACGAAATGAGAAGCTAAACAAACACATCCTAACTAGACTCTTCAGATATCAGCTGACCAGACCTTTGAGCCATTCTTATTGTCAAAATAACAGTACAATAATTCTACTTGGTTGCCTTAGAAGCTAAAACTCCCTTGTACCTGAAAATCCACGTTGCAATTTTGATGAGTTTGCGAACTCAATGAGTGAACCATCATCGATGTGCCCACTCCTGTTAGAACACAAATGTCAAGTATATAACTAATTTCAAGAAGTTTAACACATTATCCAGTATCAAATCCTACATCATATTTAGTCATATTTCATCAAGTACAAGTGCAACATGTATACAAACATTTCATAACCCTAGTTTAGAACAATCCATTAATTCACCTAAATCATTCATATGGTTCATGTAAAGTTATATATATGCAAATGCATATTGACTCCATTTTCATTTTACTTTGTTGTGACTGAGTGCTTATTTACTGCCCTGTATCTTTTGTAGATACCAAGCTCATTTCTTTTACTGTCTCATATCCGTTGTGGATATTGGGCTCATTATTAAATAAGCCTGTGGCTTTTTTTGCATAATTCCTAAGCTAGCTCTTTTTCATGTTGGTCACTCCAGTCACAACTCCTTTTTCTGGTCATGTATATCAATGTAATGGAATGCATCAATTCACATAATATGTTATCAATACTTATCGTTCAATGTATTGTACACATCTAGCTTGTAATTAGGTTAATTTATATCTTAAGTAAATTTTATTACTCTAAATTCATCAGTCGTACATTCACCAACCTTTTTCTAGCAATATATATTCACACTATTTCCCAATTTTTATTCATTCATACCTAGTTCACATTACTCACACCCTTTGGGTCATATTTTCATTCACAAGAACACCTTCATTCCTTTAACACTTATAAATTCCAAATTTTAGATATATTAATTTTAAAACAATCCATTCCTTAAGTTAAAATATCAATTAACAGCCTAAACATAGTAATCCTTTAACTAATTAATCAAACATCAATCTAGATTCATTTCAAGCCTTAATCAAGTCCAAATACTCCAAATGTTCGCTCTTCATTTTCTTTCAATTTCTCTATATTCTAACACCTTCATACCAAATTTAAAACATCTTCATATTAGCCCATTAATTATACCTAAATTATATCTTAATTATAATTCAATTCGTCATCAATTTCATCTCCAATTCCAACTTAAATCATTCAATTGGCAGCTCATAAACTATTTATCTTTCATGCATACAAAAATAGAACAGAAACTTTCATTAACTTAATCTCATTATATATGTAGTCCTAGTTTTTTCCAAATTCAAGAACACTTCGCTAACACCCTTCTTTAGCATAAATTAACCTTCATTTAACTTAAAATCTTAATCTAAATCATCCTTATAGCAACATATACCTACAATTCTTATGCATCAAAACCAAAATAGAAAAGTATCCAATTCATGTATCATTTTTCCAGCACACTTCATCGTTAACACTACATGCTATCTATTCCAATTCATTAACCATAAAATTTCTATTACAATGTACCACAAAGATCAGTACTTTACTTGTTTAGCTTAAGTTCCACCCCAATTCATCAAGTCTACATTGCCTTATATACATGCAAGATCACCTTAAATACAAGGTTGGAATTAGATGTTTTAGCAAGGATAAAAACAACAGCATGTACAATAATGATCTAGTGCTATAACTATCTTTATAAAGGTAAAAGTATGGATTTTGGTGTGGCAATTGAATAAAACCTAGGAAAAATTCAGTGATGTAATGGGGAGCAACCTTTTGGCTATGAATGAAGAAGAAGATGAGAGTTTTAGTAGAAAGTTACAAATGAAGAACTTACCATTTGTGTGTCGTATGGTGTGATTAGTGTTAGGACACTTGTCAAGAGTCTAGTCTGGCTACATGTCCTCTCTTCATACTGCCATTTGTCACCTAAATCTTAAGCCATTTGTGACTTAATCTCTAAGCCATTTTTCACTTAATTATTTATGCCAAATGTCACTCATTTCTACTATAATTTGTAACTTATTTCATAGGTTAAGTCATCCTAGATTTTCATTTGTCAATTTGACATTTTTCCTAAACTAAATGCACATTTTAATTCATCAACTTTCCAATTGTAGCAATTAATTCCAAATTTACTAATTATAATACACCAAACCAAAATTCAAGACATAAGTAATACACAATTCACATCATGATCATTTTTAACCTTTTATACCCTGAAATATGTCAATTGAGTGCACATACAATCTTTGTAATGTTTTCTAAATCATGATTTGTATTTGTATCTGAATATTATGCATGTGAATGAAATGCATTTCATAAATTCTTAAATGATATGAATCATATGCAATAATCTAAGGCTCTAACCTTTAATATGGAAATTGGCTATTACATGAAAGACCATCAAAAAAACAATAAAAATCATGTCCAAAAAGTTTATCTAACATTTGATCAACAAGAGGGAGAGGAAAATGGTCCTTTTTTGTAGCTGCATTCATTTTTCTGTAATCAATACACATTCTCCACCCAATGGTAGTCCTAGTAGGAACTAACTCATTTTTATTATTTTGAATAATAGTAATACTAGATTTTTTCAGAACTACGTTCACTGGGCTCACCCTCTCATTATTCTCAATTGATAAATCACTCTCTCATCAAGCAGTTTCAACACTTCCTTCTTCACTACCTCTAACATATTAGGATTGAGTGTTCTTTAGGATTCTCTCACTTGTTTAGCCTCCTCTTCTAGGATAATCCCATGCATACACATAGAGGGGATAATTCCCTTAATGTCACTCAAACTTGGTTCTTCATTGCCTTTGGTTGCATGCCTAAGTTTTTTTGCCTTCTTACACATGACTTGAAGAGTCATTGTTGTGCCCAAAAAGTTCTAAAAAGACCTAGGCTATCTGATAGGTGTGAATTGCATCATATTTTAGGGATTACTTTATTATGCATTAAGTGTTAATTTGAGTGCTTAGTATATATTTAGGTTAGAATTGTGTTAGTTTGTGTGTTTAAGTGTTTTTATCACTTAGTATAAGTCTTTAAGCTTAAATATTATGTTTTTGAGATACCTTGATGTGTTTGTTAATGTTTTAAGATCAACATCGAAGAACGGAGAAGTTTTAGAGACTTTTTGGCCTAAACAATAGCCCACGATTATTGCACAATAGGCAACAATTGTGACATAAGCATGGGAGCTAGCCCACGATTGTGGCATTTCAGCCACAAACGTGACAGAAGACTATGCCATAGCCTACAATTGTGGCTTGATTGCAACAGTTGTGATAGAGAGGTTTGATGCAGGCCATGATAGTAGTATGCAGGGCCATGATTGTGGCCTGCATCAGGCAGATGCTTAAACAAGAGAAAACATCAAGTTTTAAGAGATTTTCCAGACCTTTTCGACCCCGATAAACCATATGACTACTCAAGACACAAAAGGTATTTGAAGAACTAGAAGAAGGGAGATTGTGGGCTTTTGAATGAGACATAGTTCTGAAACCCTAGAGAGTTTATCGAGAGATTGTGAAAGAAACAAAGGAAAAGACACATGGAGACGAAGCATACGCGAAGTACTTCCTAGAACAAGAGGTTTCCTGCCATTGCTACCTCCATCATCCATTCCGAGTCTTTTCCAATTTAGTTTCAATTTTATGATTGTATAGAATTTGGGATAACCGTTGATGATTGAATTATTGAATGTTGAGGATTGTCTACACTCACCTTCAGGATATTTTATCTTTGATATTAATGAAATTTGTTTAATGCATTTTTATTGGTTCTTTTGTAATTTAAATTATGCTCTTGCATAATTTGGTAATAAACTGAGAGGGTGAACTGAGTGAAAATTCATTAAATTGGGCTAACGAGGTTTAGGTAATTTGATAGAACAAGAGATAAATCAAACTGGTAAATTTGTGTGAAGAGAGATCTTGCATAGGTTTTTGACAACTTCAGATCTAATTTAGGTTTTAGATCAATTTTGGAATCCAAAGATTGCAATTCCCATAATCTGATTAGGTTTAATGGTTACACCTTGAGAGAGAGTAATCAACCCTAGGGCCATCTAGAATCGGTAATCCAGTAAACTCATAATCAGTTAGGTTTTCATTCAGTTAGATAAAATTACCCTTTCTCTGAATTGGTAGTTCTTAGGTTGATTCTTAATAGGGTGTTGCACATGCTATTTTATTTATATTTTCGAATTTGATTTTTGGAATTGATTGCATAATTGAAATAATTTCTTGCTTTAGTTTTGTTTGTTTTGAATTATTGTGAATTGTTTCTTATCTTAGATTTTAGGATTAGATTAACCCTCTTCGTGGAAACGATACCTTAGGTACTACATGAACAACCCACGCACTTGTAGAATATAGAGGTTAAATTATTAAAGCATTTTCATATCAGAAACCTACAATCAAGTTTTTGGCACCGTTTTCAGGGAAGGCGATTAGTTTTGTTCTTTAGACTAAGGCTTTTCCACTATCTTTTTTTTTTTAATTAAAAAAAGTTTAGGGCAGAAAGTAGAGACACGTCTAGACATCTTAAAGTGATAATGAGACATTTGAAGAGTTGAATGTAAGAAGAGATAAAAAGAACGAACATGGAGGATGTATATTATAGGGAGCAAGGGACTCTTAAGGATTTCAATGAGCCCCAATTTGGTTGGGGACATCGTCATGCTTATATAAACCCGTACACTTTAGGGTGGCAGAATCACCTAGATTTCTATTAGTCTAATAATGCAAGTGCTCAAATGGGACATCAAGACCTACTTGAATTTCAACATCATGAATCCAGATCATGGGATTCCAAGCTGGACAAAATCATTAATAATCTCACAAATATGGAAGAGAACCAGAAGAGATTGATAGATAAGTTTAAGCGAGTAGTAGAAGATCATGCCTCTTTTAAATCTAGAGGTTCGAATAGTCCAACTTTCTAGGGAATTTTGTAAGCAAGGTGTGGAAAATAGTTTGCGCAATATAAAAGTAAATTCAATAGAGCCATATTAGGCTATCACACTTAGGAATGGGGTAGAGCCAGAAGAACCTGCAAAAATTTGAGCTAAACTTGATCTTATAGAATACCAAGAAATTAAAAAAGAGGATGAAGAAAAGAATGTCAACCCTTCCTTTTTTTTCACCAGTTTTTGATAGACCATAAGTGAACATCAAAAAATCTTAGGTAGATGTCTATTAAAAGAATTTTATCCTTCAGATTAATGATGGCCAAGTGACATTCAATATGAATGATGTATTAAAAAATCCAAAGGAGAGTAGCCCATTCAGGATAATTGATGTGTTCAAATCTTTTGAAGAACAAGAGGATAAAAAAAATAACAACAGACATCAAGTTTGAAGAAGCGATGAAAGTCTTTATTTGTGAAGTGGAAGAAGTAGAGGAGAGGAAGGCAATTAAGAAAGAAATAGAGCAACTCACCTTTGTACAGGATAAACAATTGGATTCAGTGGAAGATTTAGAGAGTTTTGATATTCCCTATTTTATTGACAGTTCACTTAAAAGAAGAACATTATTGGGCGTAGTTGGTTTTAATAATGTTATCAACATCATCTTTCTAATTATGCTGCAACTTGTAGCTTACTTACAGGCTATAAAATTGATATTGAACGAAAAGAGTGGAAGCAAGCTGCTCATAATTGATTCTGACTAAGTTTCCAACGATAGAGTGTTGGGCTGTCGACGTTAAAAGAAACGTTGTATAGGAGGCAACCAATGAAATTTTATTTCCTTTGATTGTTTTTGCTAAAATGTTTGAATTCCATAGTTAGGATTATTTTGCTTCCAAATAAAACCAAGAAGGAATAGGACTTCGATATAAATTGGATGATCAATTAAGTAAGCAAAAGAGAGGTGAAAGGATCACAAAAGAATTAAGAAATGATTTCAAAAAAATTGTGAAAATAACAAAAGAAGATAAATGGAAAATCAGTGGATCGTGGCGTGTAACTGGGCAGAAAAGGGAACATGTGAATTTTAAAAGAAATTTTACCATTTTACCCTCCAACTACCTATATATTCAATTCTAACTTCACTTTTTCATTCACTTTCACTTTTCCTTTATCTCTCTAGATTTGAAACTTACAAACGCTCTCACATCTCTCCAATAAAATTTTAAACTTCTAAATTTCTTAAACTTTACCTATTCACAAGGAAATATGTCATGCATTAAGCAATCAGCCAAACGGGGGCAATCATCAGGATGAAATCAAGATTCGGGATGAGGGAGAAGAAATAGAGCAGTAGACTTTAGAGCACTTTTCCCGATCTATACAAAGGAGGAAGGTATTCGTTTTCAGTCTGTAAATGCTAAACAAACAGTAGTTCCTAAATATTCTAATTTTGAAACACTCCATAGGTTAGAATTGTGCGATAAGGTAGAGAACTTAGCTGAAAGAATTCAGTGGGACAAATTTATACATATCCAATTTCCTTTCTATTAGGATTTCACTTTGGAATTTTTCACTTCCCTTGCCTATGAACCTAGGAACCCCAAGGACTATGGTTTAGGTTGCGAAGACAAGCCTATGAACTAAACATAGAGATTATGTGCCATATGTGTGGGTTCCTCGAGTTGTCTATTATCAATCAACATGACGACTTTTGTGTTCCTTGTTAATGGAACGAACTCATTGGGTTAAAGGAATTTCATGTCAAAAATGCCCACAACAACATGATAACAACCCTTAAGCGGTTGTTGCTGCATAAATTCATATGTCAGCTGGTTTTTGATAAATCCTAAACCAACAAGTGTTCAACAAAGGAACTATTTATGTTGTAATGCATGGATCACAACATCCAAGAGTGCACCTCCATATACGTGTTGAACACTATTGTTGTGACTTCGCTCAAAAGGACCAACAATTTAGGTGTGGGGTACCTAGTTTCTGCCATTGTTGAATATGATGTTGTGGATTGTAGTGGGTTAACTGTCCATCTCCCTAATTTCGTAAATCATCACCATTTATGGCGAGCTAAAATCCTTAAGTCTCATAACATGGAAAATCTAGTATATCAGCCAAAAGATACATGTTAAGATTAAGGCTAGTCAGGTGAGTTCAAGTTCAGCACCACCTCAGCAGACAGAAGAGGACTCAACTAGTGAAGAGTTCGAGGAGGAAGAAGAGACAAAAGAATCAAGATGGAAGAAAGTTCTGGATGCAATCTCTGCAAATAACACAATGATTACAGATCAACTAGCAGAGAACTCTAGAATGATGAGGGAGATAGATCAAACTTAACGACGTCATAACCGGGATATACATCATATCCATCAATATTTTGAGGCTCAAGGCCCTCAATTGCCACCTCCAACACCAACCCTAGCTCCATTTTCATAAGATTTTGTCTAACCCCCTTTTCTTTTTCAAATTAGTCTTCATTTTTATTTTTATTTTTATTTTTTATTTTACTTTAATTTATGTTTCTTTTTTTTATGTGCTTGTTTGTTCCCTTCTCACTTTGAGGATAATGTATTGTTCAAGTGTGGGGAAGGTTATGTGCTTTTCTTTGTATGTGATTTTGAATATTGTATGATAGTGTTAGGTTGCAATTTATGAATTGATTAAATATGTCAATGGCTTAGATGAATTTGAATTAATTTAATTTAGAACATAGTCTATTAGTTTGTGAAGAATTATTAGCTCACAAAAATTAGTGAATTGGGGTCTTTGGATAAATATACAGCCTAATTAGGATTTAGTGAAAGCTTTTCACCCTCTAAATTATCACATTTATTCGTAAATTGAGGCCTTTTAACTTAAGTAACTTTACTGGTATTTTTCATGGAAACAAGTAGCTAAAATAACACGGTAGGCAATGATATAAAAAAATATAAAAAATGCATGTGTTGTTAAATAAATAATTATTTCGTTGGCCTGCAAGTTATGAATAGAGCTAGAAGCTAGTTGAAAATGTGATATAGTTGAGTAACTGGATCGACACGCATCACAAATGTTTGCCTTCACGTCAAAAGGTTGTAATGACGTTTCAACCAAGCTATTTAATAAAAACATAACTTAGTTGTACTCAACCGGATTGACATTCATTACCAATGTTTGCCTCCGCGTAAAAAGTCTAAGTCTATGTTCATTAAAAAAATAGTTTTTGCTTAATAAAAACTTACCAAACTTGTAGTAAGCTCAACTTTTCTTGAAAATATACTTAGGAACGATTAGGTATAACTTGTAGGATTGTGTTTAAGATTAAATTCATTTAATGAGTTCAAAGCCATTACCTCATTATTACATTGTGTGTTATATGTTTGTTGTTTTGTTTGCTTGAGGACAAGCAAAAGTTTAAGTGTGAGAATGTTGATAGTTATGATTTTGTTAAGTCAAGAAGACTCTACGATGACTAATTTTGATGACAATCAAATAATAATAATGTTAGAAACAAAAGAACGTCTTTGACAAGTGTGTTAAG
>JANZXP010083631.1:0-26967 GCA_027576715.1 Erythroxylum flavicans
TTTCAAGAATTCACACTGATTCACACTTATACCGGGAAGGTTGTCATGAATGCACGTACAATAAATTCTTATATGCAAAGCTCACTATTCACAAATGCATGAGCATGAGATGTGTCGATTTACCACTCTTGGACCCGTTTTTCTGGTCCGACCCGTTCTCTGGAAATGGGATGTTACAAGAAATCCATCAAAATCTCATCCAACATGTTCATAACATATCCACACATCTTTCTCAATAAAAAAATACAACAAAAAAAAACAAGAAAAGAGAAAAAGTAAGGCTTATATGTTAAAGAGCAAAGCTGGAATTCTATGGTGGCTACTTTGTGTCTCTTTGAAATACTTTGATTCCACCTTGAATTCCCTTCATTTTTCTCTAAAAAATGTGTTCTTTTCTCTCCCTTGGATGTCTTGCACGACCTCCCCTTTCTAGGGTTTAAAATTGAGCTTTTATACCCCATTTAATGCTTAAAACGACGTAGGAAGGGGGAAGTTGCCAGCTGGAATTTTCCAGAAAACTCTGTTTTCTATCTTGACTCCATTCCGGGATATCTTATTGATTTCTTATCCAAATTGGTCCATTATTTCTCCAATTTGAAACTTAATTTCTCCTCTTTCTTTTGGATTAAAACCGAAAAACATTCAATAAGAATTGTATCTTGT
The DNA here is from genome assembly GCA_027576715.1 of Erythroxylum flavicans. Classification (NCBI taxonomy): domain Eukaryota; kingdom Viridiplantae; phylum Streptophyta; class Magnoliopsida; order Malpighiales; family Erythroxylaceae; genus Erythroxylum; species Erythroxylum flavicans. Next base: position 664 of record JANZXP010083631.1, read on the forward strand.
GAAAGCTTAACATTGGTGATGGGCGGCCTAGGAAAACGCCAACTTTCCTTTAGGTCATGATTTGCTTTCTCTTTGGTTCTTCTATCCTTCCATCCCTCAAAACCACCTTCAAACTTATTGATAATCAAGAAAATTAATCATTTAATCATGCCCAAAACACATGCAATTAATATCAAAATAATGTAAGAAAAAGACACACAACAATGCCATGAAAAATTCATGTAAAACCTAATCTTAAAGACCTAATTCACACACAATCATGCATATTCACATACATTCATACTCAATCATGCAATTATATGAAACTAAGACAAAAGATAAGCTAAACAAGTTAACAACAATCAATTTATCACAATTAACCAAAAAATTATCCTAAAAAAAGTATGTACAAATGCCACCTATCAACTCCCCCACACTTAAACTTTTGCTTGTCTTCAAGCAAAATCAAACACAAAAATAATCTAAGAACATAAATACACAAAAAATACCCGCATATAATGTCAAAATTGATGGCTACTGACTTAGAACGTTATGCAATCAACTTAATTGTAAACAATAGTTATATCAGAACTTCAATGTATTGACTTATTCTGTTATGCTTAAGTACTTTAATGTAAACATATACATCGATTAAGATATAAGCAACTGAATTTTAAACCTATGTCACTTATAGATGTGCATGTACAATTATCAATCATTTAAATGGTTAACTAACTAAGTTATCATTTCATGAAAATTTTTAGCTAATTTATCATATCAGTAGTGTTTTTATTACAAATGAACTTTTTCTCATTTTTGTAATGTTGACTTAGTCTTTTGATGCGATGACAAACATTAGTGATGAATGCCCTCGGTTACTTAACTAGGCCACGTTTTTTTTAATTATTAGGCTAGTTTAGTTGGAGCGTCATTCTATCCTTTTGACATGAAGACAAACATTTGTAATGAAAGCTCTTGGTTACTTAACTAGATCATAGCTCACAATCGGCTACTAGCTCTATTCTTAGGTAGGCGGAATAGTTATTAACACACACTCTTTTCTTTTCTTTTTTTCATTTCTTTTAGCTTATTATTTTCATGAAAGGGAAACTAAGATTATCTACTGATTTAATGGCTTCTAACGGTAACTACATGTGAATTAGCAACATTAAGTGTAAAATCAAGTGTCCTATCCTAATCAACACACATGTTTATATTAAAGCTACTTATAATCTAACTTCCTAAGTTAACACATATCATTAGTTCAACAACATTGTTCAAAATTAAGCTAATTCACATAAAATTCCAGCCACTAAACATCCACACAGTCACATAATTTCACACAAAAATTGAAAAAAATTGGCACATTAACATAAAAACATGAAAATTCATGCAAAACATGCAAAAAAATGCATACCACTCCCCTACACTTGAACAACACATTGTCCTCAATGTGTGAAAGTGATACACAACAAACAATAACCACATATAATATATACAAAAAATCATAAATGAATAAATAAAGAGGCATGAGAAAGCTTATTGGTATTAGTGTCGAGGAACGTGTTGGTGGTGGCTCGCGTATTCCTCACAGCTCACACTTTACTTCTTCTTTTCCTGTATCAAAGAAAAGAAAAACTAATATAAATAAAATATAAAAACAAACATTCAACAAACATAAAGAAAAATAACCCATGCTAGTTTTTAAAGTCACTAGAAAGACTTTGATCACTCTCTGCTCATGGGCGGGGTTCGAGAAATATTTGTTCTCGCTCGGTGGGCACTTTTCCTCCATAGTACGGCTTGCAACGGTGGCCATTCACCCTGAAAGTTTCTCCATGCTCATTTTACAACTCCACAAATGCAGATGGGAATGTATTAATTATTGTAAAAGGTCCGGTACATCTAGATTTTAACTTTTCAGGAAACAATCGGAGTCTAGAGTTGAAGTGTAAAACCATATCACCTGCGTGGAACTCCTTTTTCATAATGTGTGCATCATGCCACCTCTTTACCTTTTCCTTGTAGAACCTACCATTATCATAAGCTTGTAACCTTAATTCGTCCAGCTCATGTAACTACAATTTCCTCTTTTCTCTAATTGGCTTCTAATCCCAATTTATGGCCTTGATAGCCCAGTAGGCCTTATGCTCAAGTTCTATAGGTAAATGACAAGCTTTTCGATAAATCAGCCTATAAGGCGTTGTACCAATACTGGTCTTGAAAGCTGTCATGTAAGCTCATACTGTATCATCTAATTTGATTACCCAATCCTTCCTAAAATTGTTGGCAGTCTTTTGTAAGATTTTCTTTAATTCTCTATTCACAACCTCTACTTGACCACTGGTCTAGAGGTGGTAAGGTGTAGCTATCTTGTGCTATACTCCATATCTTTTCAATAATGCTTCAACTAGATTGTTGCAAAAAGTGGGTACCTCTGTCACTGATAATCACCCACGGCACACCAAATCTGTTGATAATCTTTTTGAGAAACTTTTACACCACTTTACTATCATTTGTTGGTATTGCCATCACCTCAACCCAAAATACATAATCAGCACTTACCAAAATACATTTGTTTTTGTAAGAGGATGGAAATGGTCCCATGAAATATAGACCCTAAACATCAAAGACTTCAACCTCCAGCATTGAAGACATTGTCATGTCATCCCTTTTTGATATGTTCCCAATTCTTTGGCACCTGTCACACTTCTTCATCCAATGTTGTGCATCCTTAAATAATGTTGGCTAATAAAATAGACACTCTAACACCTTTATGGTTGTCTTATTGGCTCTATAATGTCCTGCATAAGAAAAATTATGACTCTGAGTTAAAACAACATTAATTTCGTTATCAAGAACATATCTCTAAATCAGTCCATCTGTACAATTTCTGTAAAGAAGTGGATCTTCCCACATGTACTGCTTACAATCATGTTTAAACTTTTTTCTGTTGCTGGTAAGTTAAATTAGGGGGAAGGATATCACTTATAATGTAATTTGCAATGTCAACATACTAGGGATGGTTTAATTCTTGTGCCAAGAGTAACATCTCATTAGGGAATTGCTCATCGATTTATTTTTGTAAGCTTGATTCCTTTTTCATCCTTGATCACGATATCGAATTCCTGTAGGAGTAGGATCCACCTAATCAACCGAGACTTGACATCCTTTTTGGCAAAAAAGGTATTTTAAGGATGCATGATCTATGTACACAATCACTTTTGAATCAAGTAAGTAAGAACAAAATTTATAACAAGAAAAAACTATAGCTAACAGTTCTTTTTCCGTCGTGGTATAATTAATTTGAGAATCCGTCAAAGTCTTACTGGCATAGTGAATAGCATGCAACTTCTTGTCCTTATGCTGTCTTAGAACACACCTAATTGCGTAATCGCTAGCATCACACATTAACTCAAATGGCAAGCTCCAATCTGGTGGTTGTAACATTGGTGCTCACGTCAACGCCTTCTTCAACTTCTCAAAAGAAACTAAACAATCATTATCAAAAATGAAAGGAACATCTTTAACTAACAAATGAGTAAGGGTTTAGTAATTAAAGAAAAATCCTTTATAAATTGCTGATAGAACCCAGCATGCCTTAAAAATGCTCGAACCCCTTAAACATTACTTAGCGGAGGAAGTTTATCAATGACTTCAGTTTTTGCCTTATCCACTTCAATGCCTCGACAAGATATCTTATGTCCCAAGACTATTCCCTCTTGAACCATGAAGTGGCATTTTTTTCAATTTAATACTAAATGGGCCTCTTCACACTGTTGGAGAACCTTATCCAAATTTGTCAGACACCACTCAAAGGAATCTCCATATACTGAAAAGTCATCCATAAATACCTTCAAAAAATTCTCAATCATATCGGTAAAAATAGCCATCATACATCGTTGAAATGTAGCTGGTGCATTGCAAAGTCTGAACGGCATCCCTCTGTATGAAAACTACCAGATGGATGTGAAAGTTGTCTTGGCTTGATCCTTTGGATAAATGAATATCTGATTGTAACCGGAATACCCATCTAAGAAACAGTAGAATGTATGTCCTATAACTCTCAATCATCTGGTCCACAAAAGGCAGTGGGAAGTGGTCCTTCTTTGTTACTAAGTTGAGCTTCCTGTAATCAATACAAACTCTTCGACCAATGATCGTCTGTGTGGAAATCAACTCACCCTTTTAATTTTCCACCACTGTTGTTCCGCCTTTTATTGGTACACACTGAATTAGACTTACCCTTTCACTGTTTGAGATTGGATATATAATTCTTGCATCCAATAACTTAATCAACCCCTATTTTACAACTTCCTACATATTTGGATTCAAACACCTTTGCCTATCCATTACTGGTTTACATCCATCCTTGAGATTTATTTTATGCATCACAACACTCGGACTTATCCCTCGGATTCCTAATATATATTACCCCATCACTTTCATCCTCCTCCTCATAACTTCTACTACCTTCCTCTCCTGTTCATCACTCAACTGTTTGAAATAATCACAGGTAATATTTGATTTTCACCCAAAAATGTATACCTCAGGTGTGAAAGTAAGTTTTAAATTTAGGGTGGGTGCTCTCTCATTGGAAGGTGGTATGGGTAGCTTGGTCCTCAATAAAGGTTCCTTCTCACTTTTCTCTTCTTCCTCTCCATCCTTCTCTCTCTTTCCATTCTCATCTTCTTCATTCTAATTCCCTCTCACTCTTTGTTTTTATCATTCTATCAGTTATCTCCTCTACACACTCTTCCATCACATTTATTCTTATACAACAATCTGGCTCCTCCCTACTTTTCAAACTCCTATCCATGTTGAACTCAACTTTTTCATCACCAATACTCAAAATCAAAACACCATTATTCACATTAATCAATGCTCGACCAGTATTCATAAATGGGCATTCTATCCTCAGTAACATCAAGAATGACAAAGTCAACAGGAATCACAAACTTATCTACTTTTACTAAAACATCTTTGACAACTCCAAAAGGCTTCTTTATGGATTGATCAGCTAACTAAATTGTCATTGATGTTGGCTTTATGTCATCCAAGTTCAGCTTCTTAAAAATAGACAATAGCATCAGATTAATACTAGCTCCCAAGTCACATAAATATTTAGAAAATTAAACACCATTAACAATACAAAGAATAATAAAACTCCTTGGATTCTTTAGTTTCTATAGCATATTGTTCATGATCATAGAGCTGCAACTGGCTATCAATGCTACTGTCTGATTTGAATCCCAAGTTCACTTGTGAGAAACTAATTCCTTTAAGAACTTAGCATACTTGGGCATGTGCTTCAAAACTTCTGGCAAAGAAAAACTCATATACAACTTCTTTAATTATCCCGAAAATTTGTTGAAATGGGTCTCTATGGATTCTAACTCACTCTCGCAGGAAATGGTAATTTTGGGACATATGGTGGAGGTGGAACATATGTGGGTTCCTCCTCTTCAGTGACTTCCTCCTTACCTTTTTCCTGACTTTTCTCCATTGGATTAGCAATTTCCTTCAAGACTGGCTTTGGTAACTCCTTTTCACTTCTCAACTGAATTACCTTTAAATGTTCTCTCTGATAAGTTTCTGAAGTGCTGGGAAGGTTACTTGGGGGTCTGGTTGATACTGCGGTTGCCAGCTAACCTATCTGCACCTCTAGGTTGTAGATTAATGATGCTTGATTTTTAATCAACTGATCAGTCTTCACTTGATAACTTTTCAACGCCTAATAACTCTGTGCCTGTGCCTCCTCGATATTGTTCACCTTCGATCCAATTATACCCATCACTTCCATCATATTTGAAAATTGGGAGCTCAGATGTGAAAGTTGAGAATTTGTCCTTACAACTTGGGCTTCCACTTTTGCCGCTAGCCTTGATTCAATACCTCCAAAATTTACTCTAAGGCAACATATGAATTACTTTCCTTTTCCTGAAATCCTGGGGGTCTTTGAGGTTTCCAATTGGTTCCTACAAGGTTAGTCTAAGAAAAATTTGGATGGTTTTTCCATCTAGCAAATAACATTTTGATGAATTATGACTGTCCACTCCACAAATCTCACAATTTTGATGCATATAATTCAAAGAACTAGATGAAGGTTGAAGATCACTTGCCTGTTTCATTAATGATGCAATTTCTGCAAATAAAGCAACTGTTGAATTTGCTAACATAACCCCTTTCTATTCCTTCATCTGCAGTGGTTTACTCTTTTCGTTGTACGAAAGGCAGTTGTTAGCAGCCATGTCTTCAATCATGTCATATGCAGCATTCATAGTCTTTTTCATTAATGAACCTTTTGTAGCTGCATCAATGGTGCTTCTGGTTGCTAAATTGACCCCCATTATAAAATATTTGTAGTGAAAATTCCTTGGGTAGATTATGATGGGGGCAGCTCCTCTGCAACTCCTTGAAACGCTCTCATGCCTCGTACAATGATTCTCCCTTGTATTGCTGAAAGTTAGTGATTTCCTTGATGATCTTTATTGTCTTTTCAATGGGAAATATTTGGGAAAAAAGGCTTACACCAACTGGTCCCATGTTCTGACTTGTTTTGGAGTAAGGGAGTTCATCCGTGCCTTTGTTCAATCTTTTAGTATGAAGGGAAATAATCTCATCTTCACTGCATCTTACGACAGCCTGTTTTGCCTGAAAGGATCACAAATTTCCAAAAATTGGCAACGTGAGTATTAGGATCCTCATGTGGCAAACCATAAAATTGAACATTGCTTTGCAAAATATTAAGTAAAGTAGGCTTGATTTCGAAATTGTTCGTATTCACTGGTATTTTTGCAATTCCTTGCTAGTTCGGGTTCGACATTGACTGCATAAAGTCCATCAAAGTTCTTTCTTCACCACCTTGTTCCCTCTGTGTAGCCAGTATCTCATCAATTTGATCTTGTCTCCTTGCCTTTCTCAATTCCGTTTCTACTTTGGTGATGTCAAGTTCTCGCAATTTCTCTGCAATTCTTGCACTCCTCGTGTGCATACACCTATTACATACTAAAAAAGAATATCAAAGTAAAAATGAAAAGAAAACCCAAATCAAAACAATTCAAACCAAACTCGATGCTAGGTGCAATCCTCAACAACGGTGCTAAAAACTTAACAGGTAATTTTCTAAATTTTAATACTTTGATTCACCATTATCCTATAAATATATAGATCGGAATCGTAGAATAGATAGGTATCATCCCACAGGGATTGGTTAGTTACCGAAATGATCCAAATTTTATTTTGTTCAAGAAAATCAAATAATTAGATTTGAAAGATCCAAAATATAAAAATTAGGAGTCATACATACACACTTTATGGTTGTCACAAAAGTAAGAACACAAATTTAGAAAATGGTGAATCAAAATATCAATTTAACAACTTAAGATTATCATTACCTAACTATGTATTCTCTCACTTTAGCAATGTTCATTATGTTTAGTCAAAAATTTCCTAATGTCTTGATTCTTTCACTCTCATTACTTGAACCAAATAAGCCCTATTTAATGAAGCAAATGAATTATGTAAGCTCACACTTCGTATTTTTTGCTTAACCATTAAAAGGATATGAACAGATTTTTGGACAACCACTTTTCCATTCAAGGGCCTTGTTTGGCAATCAGCTGATTGTATTTAGCTGTTAGCTGATAGTTGATTCTATCAGCTGATTTGACCAATGGATTGTATTAGCTGTTTGTTAGATATGTTTGGTAAAATTTGCTGTTTAGTATTAGTTGTTTATATGTAAAATGACTTATAAGGGTATGACTTTAAAAAATTACAATGACATGAGTATTATATTTTAATATTTCTTTGAATATTTTCCTAAAATTTTAAATTTTAGATATTTAATTTTATAAAAATTAAGTCTATAAATCTATTAAAAATATAACATATAATAATAATAAATTAGTGTGATTTATTACTTGTACTAAATCAGTATGATTTATAATAAAATAGGTGTATACCCACTACATAACTTGGCCAACTAATGAAGATTGACTACAGAAAGTTGTCAAATTAGTGGTCAAAAAAACTCACGAACCAATGGGTGGAGGCCATGTTGAGAGGTGGTAAGAGGCAGACACCACTAGAAAGCACAATATAAGCTATCCTACAGTAACTGGCGTTTGGGATTGAAGGGTATCTTCTATCATTTATTCAATCAGCTGAAGTAAAAAGCTACTCCTCTTGAGCTTTTTAAAAATCAGCTGATTGGGTTCAATTAGCTAACCTAATCAGCTGATTACCAAACACTAAAATAACTGGTTAATAAGGTCAATAAGCTAAATTTGTTCAATCAACTATTTTTTTTTTAGCTGATAAGCTAACAACCAAACACGCCCAAGATCTCTCTCCAAATGGCAAGGTAACTTGATATATGGAGTATTCTTGGTGTAAGTCCACTCTCATGGCACTTACTAACATATTTCTTAATTCCATATCTCTATGTGAGCTAAGTATGGACAGCTATATACCATAAATATCAAACAACATCAAACACATCCATAACATTGAATAAAGTGAGGTACTATATAGTTTAGGCAATAATAACCCTAATAACTACTTAGAAATCCATCAAAATATCATCCAACATGTTCATAACCTATCCATACATCCTTTTCAATCAACAAAATTCAACAAAGAAGCAAGAAAAGAGAAGAAGTAAGGCTTATATGTTAAAGAGCAAAACTTGAATTCTATGGTGGCAGTTCTATATCTCCTTGAAATCTTTTGATTACACCTTGAATTCTCTTGGTTTTTCTCTAAAAAATGCATTCTTATCTCTCCCTTGGATGTCTTGCACGACCTCCCCTTTCTAAGGTTTAAAATTAAGTTTTTATACTCCATTTAATGCTTAAAACAACATAGGAATGAGGAAGTTGCTGGCTGGAATTTTCCAAAAAACTCTATTTTTTGTCTTGACTTCATTTCGCGATATCTTATTGATTTCTTATTAAAATTGGGCCATTATTTCACCAATTTGAAACTGAATTTCTCCTCTTTCTTTTGGATTTAAAAAATTCAATAAGAATTGTATCTTGCGAAAACTCAACATTGGTGGTGGGTTAGCCCAGGAAAATTCCAACTTTCCTTTGGGTCATATGACTTGCTTTCTCTTTGGTTCTTCTATCCTTCCATCCCTCAAAACTAACTTCAATCCTATTGATTGACAAAAAAATTAATCATTTAATCATGCCCAAAACACATGCAATTAATACCAACATAATGTAAGAAAAAGATGTAGAACAATGCCATGTAAAATTCATGCAAAACCTAATCTTAAGGACTTAATTCACACACATTCATGCATATTCACATACATTCATACATAATCATGCAATTATATGAAACTAAGACAAAACATAAGCTAAAAAAGTTAACAACAATCAATTTATCATGATTAATTAACAAATTATCCTAAGAGAAGTATGTACAAATGCCATCTATCAACTCTCCCACACTTAAACTTTTGCTTGTCCTTAAGCAAAATCAAACACAAAAACAATCTGAAGAAAACAAACACACAAAAACATACACGCATACAATGTCAAAATTGATGGCTACTGCCTCAGAACATTATGTAATCAACTTAATCATAAATAATAGTTATATCACACGTTCAATGTATTGACTTATTCCGTTATGCCTAAGTACTTTAATATAAATATATACATCAATCAAGATATAAACAACTCAATTTTAAATCTATATCACTTATAAACATGCATTTACAATTATCGATCCTTTAAATGGTTAAATATCCAAGTTATCCTTTCATGAAAATTTTTAGCTAATTTATCAGATAAATAGGGTTTTTATTACACACACTTTTTCTCATTTTTGTAACGTTGACTTAGTCTTTTGACGCGATGACAAATATTGGTGATGAATGCCCCCGGTTACTCAACTAAGACACTTTTTTCATTTATTAAGATAGCTTAGTTGGAGCGTCATTCAAGCTTTTTGACGCAAAGACAAACACTTGTAACGAATGCCCCCAGTTACTCAACTAGATCACAACTCACAATCGGCTACTAGCTCTATTCTTAACCCTTTTTGAGTTAGCAGAATAGTTATTACACACAATCTTTTCTTTTCTTTTTTACATACTTCATTTCTTTTAGCTTATTATTTTCATGAAAGGGAAACTGAGATTGTATACCGATTTAATGGCTTTTAATGTTAACTACTTGTGAATTAGTAACATTAAGTATAAAACCAAGTATCCTATCCTAACCAACACACATGTTTATTTTAAAGCTACTTATAATCTAACTTCCTAAGTTAACACACATCACCAGTTCAACAACATTGTTCAAAATTAAGCTAATTCACATAAAATTCTTGCCACTAAACATCCACACAGTCACATAATTTCACAAAAAAATTGAAAAAAATTGGCACATTAATATAAAAAATTAAAAAATCATACAAAACATGTAAGAAATGGGGAGTTAAATAAGACATGCAGTATGCAATGCAAATTGCATACCACTCCCCCACACTTGAACAACACATTGTCCTCAATGTGTGAATGTGATAAACAACAAACAACAACCTCACCTAATATATAGAAAAAATCATAAATGAATAAATAAAGAGGCATGAGAAAGCTTGTTGGTATTAATGTCGAGGATCGTGTTGGTGGTGGCTTGCATATTCCTCACAGCTTACACTTTACTTCTTTTTTTGTATCAAAGAAAGAAAAAACTAACATAAATAAAATATAAACATAAACTTCCAACAAACAAAAACAAAAACAACCCATGCTAGTTTTTAAAGTCACTAGCAAGACTTTGATCTCTCTTTGGTCATGGGCGAGGTCCGAGAAATATTCTTTCTCACTCGGTGGGCACTTGTCCTCCGTAGTAGGGCTTGCAACAGTGGCCATTCACCCTGAAGGATTCTCCATACTCGTTTTGCAACTCCTCAACTCTAGATGGGAATGTATTAATTACTGTGAAAGGTCTACTCCATCTAGATTTTAACTTTCTAGGAATAACCAGCGTCTAGAGTTGAAGAGTAAAATCATATCACCTATTTGGAACTTCTTTTTCCTGATGTGTGCATAATGCCACCTCTTTACCTTTTCCTTATAGAATTTAACATTATTATAAGCTTGCAGCCTTAATTCTTCCAACTCATTTAACTATAGTTTCCTCTTTTCTCTAGCTACCTTATAATCCCAATTTATGGCCTTGATAACCTAGTCGGCCTTATGCTCAAGTTCCATAGGTAAGCTTTCCCATAAATCAACCTATAAGGCATTATACCAATACTAGTCTTAAAAGCTATCCTGTCAGCCTATACTGCATCATCAAATTTGATCGCCTAATCCTTCCTAGAATTGTTGACAATCTTTTGTAAGATTTTCTTTAATTCTCTGCTTACAACCTCTACTTGACCGTTGGTCTGGGGTGGTAAGGTGTAGCTATCCTATGCTGTACTCTATATCTTTTCAATAATGCTTTAATTAGATTGTTGCAAAAGTGGGTGCCTCTGTCACTGATAACCACTTGCTGTACACCAAATCTGTTGATAATCTTTTTCAGAAACCTTGACACGACTCTAATACCATTTCTTGTTATTGACATCACCTCAACCCACTTCGATGCACAATCAACACTTACTAAAATATATTTATTTCCGTAAGAGGATGAAAATGGTCCCATGAAATCCAGACCCTAAACATCAAAGACTTCAACCTCTAGCATCGAAGACATTGGCATCTTGTCCCTTTTCGATATGTTTTCAAATCTTTAGCACCTTTCATAATTCTTTAGCCAATGTTGTGTGTTCTTAAACAATGTTGGCCAATAAAATTCACACTCCAACACCCTTACGGCTGTCCTATTCGCTCCATAATATCTTGCATAAGAAAAATTATGATAGTGAGTTAAAATAGCATTAATTTTGTTATCAAGAACACATCTCTGGATCAGTCCATCCACATAATTTTTGTAAAGAAATGGATCTTCTCACATGTACTGCTTTCAATCATGTTTAAACTTTTTCTGCTACTTGTAAGTTAAATTAGGGGGAAGGATACCACCTATAATGTAATTTGCAATGTCAGCGTACTAAGGATGGTCTGATTCTTATGCCAAGAGTAACATCTCATCAGGGAATTGCTCATTGATTTCTTCTTGTAAACTTGATTCCCCTCCTTCCAATCTTGATAGGTGATCAATAACGAAATTTTCTACTCCCTTTTTATCCTTGATCACGGTATCAAATTCCTGTAGTAGTAGGATCCACCTAATCAACTGAGGCTTGGCATCCTTTTTGGCAAAAAGGTACTTCAGAGATGTATGATACACAATCACTTTAAAACTAAGTAAGTAAGAATGAAATTTATCAGAAGCAAAAACTACAGCTAATAGTCATTTTACTATCGTGGTATAATTAATTTGAGAATCCGTCAAAGTCTTGCTAGCATAGTGGATAGCATGCAACTTCTTGTCCTTATGCTACCTTAGAACACACCCAATTGTGTAATCATTAGTATTGCACATCAACTCGAATGGCAAGCACCAATCTGGTGGTTGTAACACTGGTGCTGATGTCAATACCTTCTTCAACCTATCAAAAAAAATTAAACAATCATTATCAAAAATGAAAGGAACATCTTTAACTAACTAATGAGTAAGGGGTTTAGTAATTAAAGAAAATCCCTTTATGAATTGACGATAGAACCCGACATGACCTAAAAATGCTCAGACCCCTCGAACATTACTTGGCAGAGGAAGTTTATCGATGACTTTAGTTTTTTTCTTTTACACTTCAGTGCCTTTATAAGATATCTTATGTCCCAAGACTGTTTCCTCCTGAACCATTAAGGGGCATTTATCCCAATTTAATACTAAATGGGCCTCTTCATACTGTTGGAGAACCTTATCCAAATTTGTCCGACACTGCTCAAAGGAACCTCCATACACTGAAAAGTCATCCATAAATACCTCTAAAAAATCCTCAATCATGTTAGTAAAAATAGCCATCATACATCGCTAAAATATAGATGGTGCATTGCAAAGTCCAAACGGCATTTGTCTGTATGCAAAAATACCATATGGACATGTGAAAGTTGTCTTGGATTGATCCTCTGGATAAATGAATATCTGATTGTAGCTAGAATACCCATCCAAAAAATAGTAGAATGCATGTCTTACAACTCTCTCAATCATCTGGTCCACAAAAGGTAGTGGGAAGTGGTCCTTCTTTGTCACTGAGTTGAGCTTCCTATAATTAATAAAAACTCTTCAACCAATGACTATCTGTGTGGAAATCAAATCACGCTTTTCATTTTCCACCACTGTTGTTATGCCTTTCTTTGGTACATACTGAATTGGACTTAACCATTCATTGTCGAAGATTAGGTATATAATCCCTACATCCAATAACTTAATCACCTCTTGTTTTACAACTTCCTGTATATTCGGATTCAAACACCTTTTCCTATCCCTCACTGGTTTACATCCATCCTCGAGATTTATTCTATGCATCACAACGCTCAGACTTATCCCTCGGATGTCTGATATTTGCCACCCCATTGTTTTCATCCTCCTCCTTATAACTTCTACTACCTTCATCTCCTGTTCATCACTCAACTGGTTTGAAATAATCATAGGTCATGTTTGATTTTCACCCAAAAATGTATACCTCAGGTGTGAAGGTAAAGGTTTTAACTCTAGGGTGGGTGCTCTCTCATTGGAAGGTGGTATGGATGGCTTGGTCCTCACCAAAGGTTCCTTCTCACTTTTGTCTTCTTCCTCTCCATCCTTCTCTCTCTTTCCACTCTCATCTTCTTCATTCAATTCTAACTCCCTCTCACTCTTTGTTTTATCATTCTACTAGCTATCTCCTCCACACACTCATCCATCACATCCAATCTCATATAAGAATCTAGCTCCTCCCTGCTTTTCAAACTCCTATTCATGTTGAACTTAACTTTTTAATCACCAATATGCAAAATCAGAACACCATTATTCACTTCAATCAATGCCTGATCGTATCAATAAATGGGCGCCCTAAAATCAATGGACAATTTCTGTCCTGAGCAACATCAAGAATGACAAAGTTAACAGGAATCACAAACTTATCTACTTTTACCAAAACATCTTCGACAACTCCAAAAGGCTTCTTTATGGACTGATTAGGTAACTGCATTGTCATTGATGTTGGATTTATGTCATCCAAATTCAGCTTCCTGAAAATAAATAATGGCATCAGATTAATACTAGCTCCCAAATCACATAAACATTTAGAAAATTCAACACCATTAACAATACAAGGAATAGTAAAACTCCCTGGATCCTTGAGTTTCTACAACATATTGTTTGTGATCACAGAGTTTCAAGTGGTCAATGCTACCGTCTGATTTGAATCCCATGTTTGTTTGTGAGATGGTAATTCCTTTAAGAACTTAGCATACTTGGGCATGTGCTCCAAATCTTCTGACAAAGAAAAACTCATATACAACTTCTTCAAAATTTTCAAACATTTCTTGAATTAGGTTTCCACTAGATTTTGATTCACTCTTCCAGGAAATGGTAAGTTTGGAACATATGGTGGAGGTCGAACATATAGGGATTCCTCCTTCTCAATGACTTTCTCCTTACCTTTTTTATGACTTTTCTCCACTAGATCAACAACTTCCTTCAAGATTGGCTCTAGTAACTCCTTTCACTTCTCAACTGAATTGCTTTTAAATGTTCTTTCTAATAAGTTTTTGAAGTGCTAGGAAGGTTAACTGGGGGTTTGGTTGATAATACGGTTGCCAGTTAACCCATTTGCACCTCTAAGTTGTAGATTGATGATGCTTGATTTTTAGCCCACTGATCAGTCTTTGCTTGATAAATTTTTAGCGCCAGATCACTCCGTGCCTGTTCCTCCTTGATATTGTTCACTTCGATCCAATTGTACCCATCACTTCCACCATCTTTGAAAATTGGGAGCTTAGCTATAAAAGTTGAGAATCTATCCTTGCAGCTTGGGCTTCCATTTTTGCCTCTAGCCTTGACTCAATACCTCCAAACTTTGACTCTAAGGCAACATGTGAGTTACTATCCTTTTCTTGAAATCCTGGGGGTCTTTGAGGTCTCTAACTGGTTCCTACAGGGTTAACCCAATAAAATTTAGATGGTTTTCCATCCAGAATTATAAGTACTAGAATATGGGTTATTATCTGACCTCTGTTGGAATCCTAAATAATGAGCTTATTTTGTGCCTTTAGTGCTCATCAAATAACATTTCAATGAATTATGATTGTCCGCCCCATAAATCTCACAATTTTGATGCATATACTTCAAAGAACTATATGAAGGTTAAAGATCACTTACCTGTTTCCTTAATGATGCAATTTTTATAAATAAAGTAGTTGTTGAATCTGATGACATAACCCCTTTCTGTTCCTTTATCTGTAATGGTTTACCCCTTTCATTGTACCAAAGGCAGTTGTTAGTAGCTATGTCTTCAGTCAGGTCATATGCAACATCTATGGACTTCTTCATTAATGAACCTCCTATAGCCACATCATTGGTGCTTCTAGTTGCTAAATTGGCCCCATTATAAACTATTTGTAACAAAAATTCCCTGCGTAGATTATGATGGGGGCGTCTCCTCTGCAACTCCTTGAAATGCTCCTATGGCTCGTACATTAATTCTCCTCCATATTGCTGAAAGTTGGTGATTTCCTTTACGATCCTTATTGTCTTTGTCAATGGGAAATATTTGGACAAAAAGGCTTACACTAACTATTCCTATGTTCTGACTTATTCTGGAGTAAGGGAGTTCATCCATGCCTTTGCTCGATCCTTTAGTGTGAAGGGAAAAAATCTCATTTTTACTGCATCTTCCGACAGCCCATTTCGTCTAAATGTATCACAAATTTCCAAAAAATTTGCAATGTGAGTATTAGGATCCTCATGTGGCAAACCATAACATTGAACATTGCTTTGCAAAATATTAACTAAGCAGGTTTGATTTCAAAATTGTTTGCATTCACTGGTGGTTTAGTAATTCCTTGTTGGTTCGGGTTAAAACTCAGCTGCATAAAGTCCATCAAAGTTCTTTCTTCACCACCTTATTCCCTCTATTCAGCCATTATCTTCTCAATTTAATCTTGTTTCCTTTCCTTTCTCAATTCCTTTTCTACTTTGGTGATGTCAAGTTCTCACAATTTCTTCGCAACTCCTACACTCTTCATGTGCATACACCTATTACACACCAGAAAAGAATATCAAAGTAAAAATGAGAAAAAAAACCCAAATTAAAACATTTCAAACCAAACTCGATGTTAGGTTTAATCCCCAACAATGACACTAAAAACTTGATAGGTAATTTTCCAAATTTTAAATTAAAACCTCTTATCTCACAAGTATACAGATTGGAAATCGCAATATAGATAGGTATCGTCTAATAGGGATTGGTTAGTCACCGAAATGATCTAAATTTTTTTCATTCAAGAAACTCAAATAAGTAGAATTGAAAGATCCAAAATATAAAAATTAGAATTCATACATACACACTTTAGGGTTGTCACAAAATTAAGAACACAAATTTAGAAAATGGTGAATCAAAGTATCAATTTAACAACTTAGGATTGTCATTACCTAACAATGTATTCTCTCACTTTCGGAATGTTCGTTATTTTTAGTCCAAAATTTCCTACTATCCTGGTTCTTTCACTCACATTACTTGAACCCAATAAGCCCCGTTTAATGAAGTAAATGAATTATGTAAGCTCTCACTTCCCATTTTTCACTTAACCATTAAATGGATATGAACATATTTTTGGACAGACATTTTTCAATTCAAGATCTCTCTCCAAATGGCAAGGTAACTTGATATGTGGAGTATTCTTCATGTAAGCCCACTCTCATAGCACTTACTAACATATTTCTTGACTCCATATCTCTATGTGAGCTAAGTATGGACAGCCTTATACCATAAACATCAAACAGCATCAAACATATCCATAACATTGAATAAACTGAGGTACTACATAGTTTAGGTAATAATAGCCTTAATAACTACTTAGAAATCCATCAAAATCTCTTCCAAAATGTTCATAACATATCCATAAATCCTTCTCAATCAAAAAAATACAACAAAGAAGCAAGAAAAGAGAAATAGGGCTTATATGTTGAAGAGCATAGCTGGAATTCTATAGTGGTAGCTTTGTGTCTCCTTGAAATCCTCTAATTCCACCTTGAATTCTCTTAGTTTTTTCTGTCAAAAATGCATTCTTATCCCTATCTTGGATGTCTTTCACGACCTTCTCTTTTTCTAGGGTTTAAAATTGAGTTTTTATACCCCATTTAATGCTTAAAACGACATAGGAAGGAGGATGTTGCCAGCTGGAATTTTCCAGAAAACTCTATTTTCTGTCTTGACTTCAATCCATGATATCTTATCGATTTCTGATCCAAATTGGGCCATTATTTCACCAATTTGAAGCTGAATTTCTCCTCTTTCTTCCTGATGAAAAACAAAAAAAATTCCAATAAGAATTGTATCTTACAAAAGCTTAACAATGGTGATGGGTCAGCCCAAGAAAATTCTAGCTTTCCTTGGTCACATGACTTGCTTGCTCTTTTGTTCTTCTATCCTTCCATCCCTTAAAACCCCCTTCAAACCTATTGATTAACAATAAAATTAATCTCTTAATCTTGCATAAAACACATGCAATTCATACTAACATTAATGTAAGAAAAAGCCATGCAACAATGCCATGCAAAACCTAATCTTAAAGACCTAATTCACACACTTTCATGCATATTCACAAACATTCATACATAATCTTGCAATTATATAAAACTAAGACAAAACATAACCTAAAAAAGTTAACAAAAATCAATTTATCATGATTAACTAAGAAATTATCCTAAGAAAAGTATGTACAAATGCCAACTATCAAAAAACTAAGACAATATGATATGCAAACTTCACACACATGACATGCCAATGAAAAATTCTCCCCACACTTAGTAAGGAATTGTCCTCGAGAAAAACAAACAACACATAAAGGGAAAAAATAACAAGAAAAGCAAAAAGAAAAGGTTAGAGCAAGAAAACTTATGATCTTTCAACGATGATGGTGTTGGATCTAGAACTTGGAGATACTTCCGGTCATGAAATTCCAATAATTCACTCCCTAAAAGATAAAAATAAAAAATAATAAAAATAAATAAAATAAAAATAAAACTTATCATAATTCTTGGTTGCCTCTAAAGTAGCGCTTAGTTAATGTAATTAGCTTGACATATTCTTCCTTCTACACTCAACTTGGGTCAGTTATGAGTGGCTTATATCTACTCGTGTCGCCCAATTTTAGTTTCGTAACCTATAAATAAGCTACACATTGCAAGATAATAGTAAGGACATAATTAATCAAATTAAGAAAGCCTAATAAGTTCAGTAGTCCTTTTTGGTAACAAACTATTAACAAAATAAGAAATAATGGAACTCCCTGAATCGTATATCAAATTCAACAGTTTGACTTTTAATAAGATGAACTGTTCTCTTTCTTCCTCAATCGCCTTCCTCTCCTCTTCTTCTTTAGCTTCGTGAACAGAAACGTCTGTATCTCCTTCAACCTCTATCTCTGCTATCATCTGTTCGTCAATCTCTTCTTGAATAAAGACTTCCTTATTTTCTTCAAACCCAATCTTCACTATCATATGCTTTTCTTCCTTTAAAGATTCGACTTCATCAAATCTCATGAATGAGCTACCTTCCTTCAAATTATTTAATACATTATTTATGTTGAATTTCACTTGTTCATCTCCAATCTAAAGTATGAGTTTGTCTTTATAAATATCTATCAAATCTTTTCTAGTATTCAAAACTGGTATACCAAGAACTGGTGGACAATTTTGATGCTCTTTAAAGTCTAGTATGACGAAATCCATAAGAATTAATAACTTGTACACTTCTACAGGCACATCCTCCACCAAGCCTAACAGTTTCTTTACCAATTGGTCCACTAAATGAATACGCACAGATGTTCACTTCACATCAGTTTCCTAAAAATTGAAAAAGTCATAAGGTTTATACTTGCTCCTAAGTCACATAAACATTTCGAAATCTCTAAATTACTAACTACACAGGGTATCATAAAGCTCTTTGGATCATTCAACTTTGAGGGTATATGGTTGGCAATTAAGGAGCTATAAGTTTTCATCATGGATACTATTTACTCATCTTTCCAACTCCACTCGTTAGATAATATTTCTTTAAGGAACTTCGCATACTTGGGCCTGCGTTTAAACACTTTCAAAAAAGACAAGTAAAATTTTCATTTCTTTAGCTTTTTCATAAACTTTGCAAATGGGAAATCCAAGTTGTTCTTCTAAATTCTTTATAGGAATGATATTTTTGGTGAGTAAGGTGGAGGAGGAATATAAAAAGGGTCCTCATTCTTTTCTTCATCCTTTTTCTTTTTCTCTTTATCTTCTATAAGGAGGGTCTCAGCTTGTCTTTTCACTAGTTCTTCTAGCTCTTTCCCACTCCTAAGTGTGATAGCTCTACATTACTCTCTTGGGTTTACTTCCGTGTTGCTCAGAAATTTTTCCACACTTCTCTTACAGAATTCGTTAGAAAGTTGGCCCATTTGAACCTTTAGGTTGTAAATAGAAGAGGCATGATCTTCCGTTACTTGCTTAAACTTCCCTTCCAATCTCTTTTGGGCCTTGTCCATGCTTATGAGCTTGTCCATGATCTTGTATAATTTTGAATCCCATAAATTGGAATCATCTTGCTGAAATCCTAATGGGTCTTGATATTCCATTTGAGTCCTTGCTTTGTTAGACCAAACGAAATTTTAGTGGTTTTGCTACCCAGATTGTACGTGTTCAAATAAGGATGATTAC
Organism: Erythroxylum flavicans; assembly: GCA_027576715.1. Classification (NCBI taxonomy): domain Eukaryota; kingdom Viridiplantae; phylum Streptophyta; class Magnoliopsida; order Malpighiales; family Erythroxylaceae; genus Erythroxylum; species Erythroxylum flavicans. Next base: position 20,517 of record JANZXP010083631.1, read on the forward strand.
TTCCCTAACCAAATTGTGCTTCACTGAAGTTTAATTGCTCTATATTGTTGTTTTCTAATAGGAAGCAATCAGTTATGATACGACTCTCTCGTCCATATAGTTCGCATCCTTGTTAAATTACTTTGAATGGAAAGAAGGAGGAGGCTGATAAGTTGTTTAATTCCTTGGTGAGGTTGTTGATTTTAGCCTACAATGTTGTCACTGAATCTACCACAATCATTCCTTCTAAATCTGTGAAGGTTGACTGTTGTCTACTTGGTTATGATTTCTAAATACAACTATTGTTCGCTATCTCTTTAAACAAATTATATATTGCTTTAATTCCTTGATGATAGGCATTGAATCCTGGGCTCATAAAGTCCATAACAGTCCTTGGCTCTCCATGATGTGTTTCCTCCATTAACGTTTTTTTTATCTCTTTTTAGAATTTAACTTTTGGAATCTTCATTGTTGCCTTGTGATGTCAAAATTGATGTGTCTTCTACTTTACACCTAAACTTCCTTTTTTTCAATTTTTTAATTTCTTGTGATTGGATACCACAATCACAAAAAAGGATAAAAATTTCTTAAAACAAAGGAATTTGAAAAGTTCTAAACTAATTTCTTGGTAATGACGCCAAAAAACTTGTTGAGCAAGTTTTGCCTGATATAAAACCCTCAATAATTTGCAAGTATACGGATCGTGAACTTGTAGTAATTGAGGTGTCAAACCCAAGAAGAATTAACTGAAACTAAATGAACCTAACTTTGCCTAAGGTTGTGAAATATTATTTAGGAGAAAATAAAATTCAGAAATTAAACAATCAAATAAAATTGAGCACTAAACTACTTAGCAATTGAGTTGTCACAACAAAATAAGGATGATCAAATATGACAGTATAGGATTTGTTCTATCATCATTTTACTCCCTTAACCATTTTTTATTCAATTTGGTGTCGATCCTAGACTTCCGAAGGGTTTGATTATTCTCTCTCAAGAACTAACTGTTTAACCCAATTAATAATCCCTAATTGATAATGAAATTCCAGATTTGCAATATCTCAATTAACGAAAACAACCTAACTTTTTCAACTAGTTCTTAAGGAATTTATTAGATAATTAAGTTCTCACACAAGATCTCTCTTCGTATGATCGTTAATTTGTTATTTGCGTAACTTATTAGGTCGTTAAATCTCATTACCCAACCTAATCAGATAACTATCAACTCACTCTCTTGATTTGTTATCAGAGTATAAACAAACACAAATATCACGATATGTGCTTAAATATTGATTCATTTGGTATACTACACTTAGTGATTAATGCCTTAGAAATACTTAGGATACTCACTTTAGCTCATATTTGATTTTAGGTACATTTCAGAAGTAAAGAAGATAAGGTGACTCGAAAGCATGTTCATTGAAGCCATCTTTTCCATTTCCATATTCATTTATCTTCAGGGAATAAAAATGTTAAATGTTGGAGCAAGTAAAGACAAGAAAATCAAGAGGATGAAGCTGCATGGAAATTACAAATGACAGCCCCATTTAATGTGTTTTATCAGAATTAAATGAAGATAAGAGGCAGTTGGAAGAGAAGCAAAAATGGTAGCACAACATGATGGAAAAACTGCAGCAGATGCACACACATATGTTAAAATGATGTAGCAAATAGAAGCAAGGAAGGATTTGTGTGAAAGTTTGCAGAAACACAAACAACCCACAAATAACATTTGCGTAAACGTAGATGTTTCATGCCAACGCAGACGTTATGCTAGGCTTTTAAATATTGAAACGCATAGTAATAGGAGTGAACAGTAGGGTGGACCAAAAACTAAATAAAAAAAGAGAGTAGCATAGAGAACAGAGGAGGAGGCTTTGCGGTTTTTTCTTCATTTTTACACCACCGAAGTAACTACAGAGAAGATTATTGATGCTTGGAGCATAAAAATGGAGATGGAAGGCTAGCTTCCTGACATTAGTTCAACGAGGATGTCGACACCAAGTCATGGCTAAGCTATTTTATCATTTTAATGTTATAATTTCTTTTCAGATTATTGTGTTATTGGTATTTATTTGATCAGCTTTTAAGATGAATGATCCTAATACATTATTTTGATTGTTATATTTCGAACCTATAGCCAAAACATTAAATGTTATCTATAATCGTTACTTTTTATACTTGTGAGTAGTATCTAATGATCCCGTATCGTTAAGAACAACATAAGTTAGATTTGATAACCTTAATGTGTGAGGTTACTACTTATATTGGTCGTTTTCTACATTGTAATGCAGCTACCAAATTGAATATAGAGATCGTATCCTAGCTTATTCGATAGTTCGGTTTAATTAATGATTGTATCTTGATTAAACAAAGCCTAATGAAAATCTAGAATTAGTAGAGCATTCTATTATTCTCAAATTGGTAGTCCAAAGAGAGTTGTAAAGACATTAGGATGATGAAATATGCTTGATCGTGTTTAGGCCGAGACTGAACCTAAAATCGGACCTTACGTATATTCAACAGTTTAATCATTTTCGATCAATAGTTTTAATTTATTTTTGATAGTTACTTTTATTTTATTTTCTAAATTGCTAAAAACCCAAAATTACCCCTTTTAAATTTTCCATGCATTAATTAATTTTGTTACGAAAATTAACTGAACATTCCCTGTGGATTTGTTCTCAATTCACCATAACTACAAATTTTAGTGTACAAGGTCAAGTAAATTTTACATTGCACTCGACACGATATATCAAATTTTGGCGTCGTTATTGGGGAGTGTGGTAATTTAATTTTTGTATTTTATTTTAGTTAATGTTTTGTGAATATATTCATTTTTTGATTATTTGTTAACTTTTATAAGTTTGCAAGTGTTAGTGTATGCTAGTGGCCAGATCTCCTCGTAGAGAAATTAAGCAACTTGATCCGGAGATCGAGATAACACTACAGAGGTTAAGAAGAGAAGCTACAACATCTTCAATAGTAGACCCAAAACTTGAATCTGAAGCAATTATGGAAAATCTGAGAATGTTGAGGGAATTGGCTACCCTAGACTTAACCCAAAGACCCCTATGCATTACATTTCCTAATTTTATTGAACATTTTACCTTTAAGTTAAAATCTAGATTAATTCGTTTATTACCCAAATTTCAAGGTCTTACGAGTGAGGATGCACATAAGCATCACAAGGAGCTCGTTGTGGTTTGTTTGAGCATAAAGCCTCCCGGGCTGACGGATGAGCAGATAATGTTGAGAACCTTCCCGTTCTCACTCAAAGATGCATCAAAAGATTGGTTGATTGATTTACCAACGGGGAGCATAAATACTTGGTTAGAGATGAAGAGATTGTTCTTAGAAAAATATTTTCTGGCCTCAAAGACAACAAATATTCGGAAGGAGATATGTGGCATCAAGCAGCATAATGGAGAGTCTCTTTATAAGTGCTAGGAGTAGTTTAAGAAGTTATGTGCCAGTTGTCCACACCACAACATACCAGAGTACCTTCTCATCCAATATTTTTATAAAGCATTGCTACCGATTAAGAGGAGTTTGGTTAATGCGGGGAACGGTAGGGCACTTTACAAGAAGACTCCCTTTGAAGCCAGAATTTTACTTGAGCAGATGGATGCTAACACTCAACAATTTGGCACTCACAACGATGTTCGACAAGTAAACAAGGTAAACACTTCATCAATTGAACTTCGTTTAAATGAACTAACATCTTTTGTGAGGCAGATTATAGTTGGACAGGCACAGGTGAAAGTGTGTGGGATATGTTCAAAGATGAGCCATCTAACTAATGAGTTCCCTATGTTGCAAGAGGGAAGTATGGAGTACGTGAATGATGCAGGAGGGAACCTCCTAAACCAATACAATCTATACTCACAATCGTAAAACCCAAGTTAGAGGGATCACCCCAACTTGAGTTATGGAGGGAACCGAAAGCAAATTACATCTAGAATTGGTTGTAAGGAGCACAACAATTTTAACCAAGGGCACAAAGAGCACAAGGAGCCCCTTCTTCTAGTTCAGGTAATGCTCTAGATGAATTTATTAAGGTTTCTACTGCTAACAATCTTAAGTTTTGGTAAGATATGCAGTAGCTTTAACAAAGTATGTTGTAGCTTAATTAAAGTGTACAACAAATTTATCAGGAAACCAAAGCAAGCACACAAAATTTGGACAATCAAATGGTTCAGATGGCAATGAGGCTCAATTGCCTAGAATCACAAGTGGAGGAAATTTACTATCCTACCCTGAGGTAAACCCGAAGAATGTTAGTGTTATATGAGGAGTAGAAACGAGATTGAGGGTCCCAAGAGGACCCCACTAAGGATTGCTACCGAGGAAGAGATCGAGAAGGAATTGGGAAAGGAAGAAAATCTGTAATTGAGTACGAAGGTAAATTTCGAATTCTCAATATTATTAAAACTAACCCTCCACCTTTTCCGAGCAGATTGACAAGACCAAACAAGGAGGAGAAAGAAAAAGAGATATTGGAGACTTTCTGGAAGGTGGAAGTCAATATGCCTTTGCTCAAGGCAATCAAGCAAGTACGAAGGTACGCCAAATTCCTCAAAGAACTATGTACACATAAGAGGAAATAGAGAAGTGATGAGAAAGTAATGGTGGGTGAGAATGTGTCTGTGGAATTCAGAAAGAAGATTCCTCCAAAATGTTGGGACCCAGGTATGTTTACCACTTCTTGCAAAATTGGTAAGATTGTGATCAATAGAGCTTTGTTGGATTTGGGTGCTTCTATTAATGTGATGCCTCGTTCGATTTATATTTCTCTGAATTTGGGTCTATTGAAAGAAATGAGTGTAATCATACAACTGGCTGACTGCACTAATGCTTATCCTGATGGTGTGGTGAATAAGTTAGTGTTTCCTGTAGATTTCTATGTTATGGATATGAATAATGACATCTTATGTAATCTGGTACCTATTTTTTTGGGGAGACCATTTCTTAATACGGCTCAAACAAAGATAGATGTTTGTGAGGGCACCCTCATAGTGGAATTTGATGTGGAAGTGATTCATTTTAATATTTTTGATGCCATAAACATCCTCTTGATGATCATTGTGTTTTTCCTGTTGATGTGATTGATCCTTTGGTGTAGGAAATGTTTAAATTAAGTTGCAGGTATCATTTGGAAATGATTTTAACTGAGAATATCGAAGTAAAAGCCAACACTGATGTTAAGATGGGAGAAGAGCTTATGGAAATGACAGTCGTCTTGGACTCGTTGGAAAGTTCTCTAAAAAGATATAATTTGGCTTCTATACAATGACCTGAAGCTCTTGTTAAAGAATTGGAATTAAAGCCAATCCCTGCACATCTGAATTATGCTTATTTTGGAGATAAGCAGACTATCCCAATTATCATTTCAGCAGAGTTGATTTCAAATCAAGAGGAGAGGCTGGTTCAAATGCTGAGAGAACATAAGAAGGCCATCAGGTGTACTATCGCAGATATCTACGGGATAAGCCCTTCTATATGCATGCACCTTATTTTGTTGAAGGAGGATGAAAAATCCACAAGGCAAGCTTAGCGTAGGCTAAATCCTCCAATGATGGAAGTTGTGAAGAAGGAGGCGTTGAAGCTTCTCAATGTTGGGGTGATCTACTAATCTTCAATAGTAAGTGGGCAAGTTCTGTCCAGGTGGTCCCAAAGAAATCTGGAGTCATCGTTTTGACAAACCAGAAAGGTGAGTTGGTTCCCATCCGAGTGCAAATTGGGTGGCGAGTATGTATTGATTATAGAAAGTTAAATTGTACTACTTGTAAAGACCACTTTCCCCTTCCTTTTATTGATCGGATGCTTGAGAGATTGGCTGGTTATGACTATTATTACCTTTTAGATGGCTTTTCAGGTTATCTTCAGATCCTGATTGTACCAAAACATCAGGAGAAGACCACATTTACATGCCCATTCAGTACGTTTACTTACCGAAGGATGTCGTTTAGATTATGTAACACTCCTGCCACATTCCAAAGGTGTATGGTAAGCATTTTTTTCTGAATAGTTGAGAAGATTATTAAGGTATTCATGGATGATTTTAGTCTGTATGGATCTTTTAATAAATGTCTTAAGAATCTTACCGTTATCTTAAAATGATGTATATAAGCTAACCTTGTGTTAAACTGGAAAAAATGTCATTTTATTTTGGATCAAGGTATAGTTTTAGGCCATGTGATATCTGCTAGGGGTATTGAAATAGACAAGTCTAAAGTTGATCTTATTTCTTCTTTACCTTACCCCTCTATTGTGAGGGAAATGCATTCTTTTCTTGGGCATACAGGTTTTTATCCAAGGATCATTAAGGACTTTTTCAAAGATAGCTGCACCACTATACAAGTTTCCGTTAGTAGTGTGCCCTAGGCCAATAGTCATATGTGACTTTTGTATTGACATTCTGACTTATTAATAATATATTATGAGGTATTCTTTTAAATATGCATGTATA
>JANZXP010083643.1:0-26965 GCA_027576715.1 Erythroxylum flavicans
AAGTATCCTCTGTGATGACGTCAGAACACAGAGGCAAGGAGGATTGAAGAGTATAAGTATCCTCTGTGATGACGTCAAAACACAGAGGCAAGGAGGATTGAAGAGTATAAGTATCCTCTGTGATGACGTTAGAACACAGAGGTAAGGAGGATTGAAGAGTATAAGTATCCTCTGTGCTGACGTCAGAACACAGAGGAAAGGATGGGTAGAGTAACGCATAGAAGATAGAAGATAGAGGATAGGATCGCTGTGCTACACAAGGCTTCGTCTATGTCACTGTTCACAGACTTCGTCTGTGTTACTATACACAGAGTAGCGTTTGTATTATGCATAAAACTTCGTCTGTGTCACTATTCATAGACTTTGTCTGTGGTACTGTTCAGAGAGTAGCGTCTGTGTGACAAAAGACTTCGTCTGTGTCACTGTTCACAGACTTCGTCTGTGGTACTGTTCACAGAGTAGCGTCTGTGCGACATAAGACTTCGTCTGTGTCACTATTCACAGACTTCGTCTGTGCTACTGTTCACAGAGTAGCGTCTGTGTGACATAAGACTTCGTCTGTGTCACTGTTCACAGACTTCGTCTGTGCTACTGTTCACAGAGTAGGGTCTGAGTTCCACAAGACTTCGTCTGTGTTACTGTTCACAGACTTCAGACGATAATTCACAGACAATAAGGGGTCAACCCAGAAGATAAAAGTCAACCGCAGAGGATAGAACACAGAGGATAGATTATGGGACAAGGATTATAAGAAGGAGTTAAGAAGTTATTTGAGACGAAGTGCACCCTCTGTGTTACTGTTCACGCTATCGTCTGGGTTACTGTTCATGGTTATCTTCTGCCCTATTTTCGACCCCTCAGAAGATAAATTTGGCCTTCGAGGTCTTCATGAAAGTTGTAGCTTTTAAGGAGCTCTTTCAATCTAACCAAAGAAACCCTAGTTTGGATGCTTATAGAACAAGTTATACTAACAGCCCCGAAGCAAGAATATGCGTAAAGTGTGGACTCACCGACGCTGATTTTTGAGGTATTCGGGTGGAAAGGGATAAATGGACTAGTCAACTATCATCATAGTAATCGAATGTTCTAAGACTTGAGCTGAGCTTTTAAAAAAAGGAGTTTTGAGAAGATAATTCGATAATGGTCAAGGCAATCTCTTTAAGAGATAAACTCACGTATTAAGGTATTCTACATGTGAGTCGGACTTCAAAAAAGGGGGTCGGACAGATTAAGCCCTCAAAACCTTAATTTTTTAAAATAGGAAAAGCTAGTAAGCTCTAGAAATGCCCCGATCTCTACTATAACCTAGAATAGGCCCTCTAAACTCAATAGCAAACATGCATTAGGTAATAAGAAACAACTAAGTTAGGCCACCTACCTATAAGCTCAGAAGGTTTAACCAAAAGGTATGGGATCCTAGATTAGTTGATTAAGTGTCCTGACAAATTCAACTAACCTATTGCCACTTCTTGGAATCATTATGGACTATTAGATATCACACGCCCAACCCTAGACTTCAAATTAGAAAATTACCTAAAAGGTGATCAAGCAATTCCTAATTCATGACATTTATCCTAAATCCCAAACCAAACTAGACCTACAAGCACCATTTCAAGATAATTCCAACTCCATTCTCACAATTTCCATCCCTTCATCCTTATAATATCTCTAAACCCCCAAGTAGTTTAGCCACACATAATCATATCAAGCACAATTGATATTAAATAAACAAAAACCCATAACGTAATCATTAAACATTCAAATACCCAATAAATTCATATTTGTAAAAACACATAAATAAACTCAAACAACTAAGATTAAAACTAGAAAATTGCAGGAGTAAACATCCATTGATATATCACAAAGGTTCATTACAAAATTATAAGTTTTAGCTATAAAATCAATCAAACATTCATTATAAATATTCTAACATATGTAAAAATGTGATTAACACTAAGAAAGCTCGAAACTAATGGGATGAATAGATTAAGACGTATGAATATAAAGCACTGAAATATGAAATAAACTAGCTAAGCATAAAGAAAATAACAAAAATATCTCTGCTCCTTTCTTTCTCTCTTCTTTTTCTCTCTTCTTGAAGTTTTCCAAAAATGACAGATTGTGTAGCCTCTTGTAGGTCTTCCTCTCTTTCTTTATTTAGTATCTTCCGTTTAGGGTAAAACCTAGGAACTTTTCTGCCTCAAAAGTCCAAAAAGCCCTTCAAAAACTTAAGTTCGAAGGCTATCCACATTTGTCTGTGTGCAGATCACGATCGTGGCCTTTAATGCGCGATGATGGCCAGTTTATCTGCTTTCTATCATAATCATGACTGACTCCCCATGATTATGTCCCTGTGCTTAAGCTTTTATCACGATCGTGGCCCTGGGGTATTTTCTGGGTCTTCTCTGATTCTCCTCCGAATGCCCTTTAGCGTTTCTCCTCCATAAATGGCTCTCCAAACTTTTTCAAACTTCTTCCTTTTAGCATATGTTTGTGTTCACTCCTTTAGTCTATATGTAAACATATGATGAACACAAATTGGGTATTTAAACACAATAATAGGATTGAAAAGACATTGAAATGCATAAGAAAATATAAGATGATTCAATCCTATCATAAGTATAGTCTGGTAGCTCACTTACAGGTTATGAAACCTATAAGGGTGTTATAATTACTTTTTTTTTTAGTGTCTATAAGCAAAATAATTACATTGAGCTAATGATGGTAAATGAAGCATTGCATGGGAGGTAACCCATGATTTCAACTTTTTGTTGTTTTGTCAGTTCTTTTAGGTTAGGTTTTCAATTTTATTTTTGCATGCTTTTTTGATACAGGTTAATATCTTAGAAAAAATAGAGCTAGTTTTCTTTATCTCTCTCTCTTTTTCACAATGGATTGGAAGGGTATGAAAGGAAAAACAATGAGGTGATGATGCAAATATAAGGTAGGGAAGGAATTTAGGGGTGACATAAGGAAATGAATCAAATATGGGAAAGGAGTGTAAAAGTTGGCAATATCATAATCATGACTCATCGGTCACGATCATGACCCAATTTTGAAGTCCTTGTCATGATCACATCACTTTAGGTCAGAATCGTGACCCTGCTTTAAACATTCTGTCACTATTGTGACATCTTAGGTAATGATCGTGACCTATGGTGGGGTAGAATGGGCATATAGAATTTTTAAATTTTTTCTCAAATTTACCCCTCCTTTCTCCTACCTCACCTATATATTCACCCTTGCACTCATTTTTCTCACCCACAACTCTCCCGTTACTCTCTCTCTCTAACAAATAAACTCTCAAATCCTCTCACTTTCCTATACAAATTCCATTATCTCCCTACATTTTTCACATCTCTTGTTAGTCCGCAAATTAAGCAGATGGCTAATCGCGTTTAAGGAAAGGGCAAAGCATAAGTGTTAGAGCGCTAACAATGAAACTGAGCAGGAGATTACGAAGCACCCTTTTCGATTTACTTGTAAGAGGAAGGTAACCGTTTCTAAACCCTTAGCCTTAAGAAAATCTTTGTGCCTCAATATTTGGACTTTGAAATATTAGAAAGAATTGGATTTAGAGAAAAGGTCAAAAGCTTAGGAAGCAAAATTCAATAAGACAAGTTTATGCATTTTAACTTTGTGGTTTATGAAAAACTAACCTTTGAATTTTTCACATCCCTCTAATTTCAGCAAGGTAACTCGATATAATTATGGTTTCGATTACAGGTTGACTGTATAAGTTGAATATTGAAATTTTATGTGAAATCATTGGATTACCATAATTGACCATAGTGGATCAACATAATGAATTCCATGCTTACCGTTATTAGACCCAACTGGCTGGGTTAGTTAACTATAACCCTGAGAATGCACACAACAACATTATTCAGAATCCCAAACACTTACTGCTACATAAATTCATATGTCAAACCATATTTTAAAAAACTGAAAGCAACAAGTGTTTGATAATGGAGATAATCATTTTGTGGTGTATGGATTATGAGTCCAAGTTTGTTCATCAACCATACTTTTAACGCTTTCATTGCTTATCTGAAAAAGAGAAGCAATAATCATGGCATGGGATACCTGGTTACCATTATTGTGGATTAGTATGGTGTTAAATGTGATGGATTGTTGACTGTGCTAAGTTTTAATCTAATTAAAACCCCCAACTGCCGTAAGTGCACGGGTCTTGAATTGTAGTAAAAGAGTGGTCGATCCCATGGGGAGGTGTAAACTAATCTAATCCTAAGTTGTCTAAGATTTATAAAATTTAATAAAAATGAAAAAATAAATATAGAACAAAAAAGTAAACACGAGAATATGATTGCCAAAAAATTAACGTATAAAATAACGCAAAACGAAATTGAAGTTGAGCAACACAAAAGTCACAATTGAAAATCAACCAAGAGAATTAACCAATTATGAAAGAAGGGATTTATCCTATCATCAATGCTAATCTAGTCACTTATGTGGTGGATTATTTTCTCTAAAGTTATAATTATCAATCCCTAATTAAATCAAGTAACTGAAAATGTAATCTCTCAATTAACGATCATCCCATAACCTAATTAGTTCTTAAGTGTTCTAATGAACAACTAGGTCCTCACATGGGATAAAAATTACCAATTTGATCAATCATATGATCTATTGAGTCACTTAACTCTCATTAATCCAGCGTAATCATTTTATTCGATTCACCCTCTCAGTTTATTATGGAAATATGCAAGCATCGTAATTAATCTCAACACCCAACCAATCAACAGAAAATATAACCAGAATAACATTGAATCAATTCAAAATTCTTAAAGAAAAGTTAGAACATCGTCAACAATCCAAATATCATCATTCTCATATTCATCTTAACATCCATAGCAAAGGAATACAAAGATGAATAGAAATGATCACTCAAAAGGGATCAGACGACTCAAGAAAGGCAGCATCTGCGAATACCCACTTCCTCTCTCCTCCTCTTCCTTTTCTCTCTTCTTCCTTTTCTCTCTTTTGGAGTCTTCCAAAATGTGGCAAAATGTAAAGTTCCTTTAGGGTTATATAATTATGCCTTATATAGTCTTTACCATTTAGGGTAACCATAGGATTTTTCTAGGTCTAAGAAGTCTAAAAGTCCCTTGAAAACTTAAAACTAAAAGGTTGTCCACACTATCTGTCACGCAAGCCACAATCATGGCCCATATTGTTTTGCCTTTTGGCACGATTGTGGCAGACTGGCCACGATTATGGCCCTTCATCCATGCTTCTGTCATGATCATGGCATGTTGACCACAATCGTGGCCATGGGTTCGGCTTTAGGCTTTCTCTAAATCGTCTTCGTTCTTCAATATTTTCTCTAAAACACTAATAAACACATCAGCGCACCTCAAACACATAAAATTAAAGCTCAATAGGGTGCTCTAACTCACAAAATACTCAAAACATAAATATTTAACTAAATAACAAAATCCTAACGTAAACATGCACTAAACATTAAATTTACCCACTAAACATATCCTAAATTACCTATTAGAATATTATACAATCTACAACTATCATCACCCTCACACTTAAACTTTTATTTGTCCTTAAGCACAACAAAACAACAAACAACAAACAACAAAATCAAAACACAACATACACACATATGCAATAATGAGGCAATGACATTAAACTTAATGAAACAAATTTAACTACAAACACCATCCCTTAAATTGTTCTAACTTAAAAACTTGTGAAACTTATGTCTAAGTACTGTAGATTAAAAATACATAATGATCAAAAACTAAATTTCAAGTTTATTAACCCTATCATTTGCACACACATTGATAACTACTCAGTCAATCAAAATTGTAACTATCCCTCAGTAAGTTCTCATAAAAATTCAAGCTATTCACAAAGATTAGTAGGCAGATTAGACAGAACACTATTTTTGTTATTTTTTATTAACTTGAACTGAGCCTTTTTACGTGATGGAAATCATTTGTGATGAATGTCGATCCAATTACTCAACTAGGTCATATTTTTATTAAACGGCTTGGTTGGAATGTCATTATAGCCTTTTAATGCGAAGGTAAACATTTGTGATCAATGTCTCCCTGTTACTGAGCTACATCACATTCTCAACTAGCTACTAGCTCTATTCATAACCTGAAGGCCAACAAAATGGTTATTTGCTTACGCTTTTCACACTCTTTTTGTTATTATTATTGTCTACCTCATTTCTTTAGCTATTAATTCTTATAAAAAGGTACTAACGATGCTACTTATTTGATTGACCTAAAATTATAAATAAATGTGACAACTTATAAGGGTGAATAAACTAACATCATATCCTAATTAAAATGTATATTTAACCAAAGCAACCTAGGTCACTAATTTTATGAGCTAATAAATCGTCGTAACGTAAAAGACTATGTTAAAAGTTAAATTGACTTTGTTAAGTCCTAGCCAATGGCACATTCACACCAATCACATCATGCAACCTAAAACAAACTAACATACAATATACAAAATTCATATTCAAAATAAAAGCATACAACACACAGCCCAGCCCTCCTCGCACTTGAACAATACATTATCCTCAATGTGAGAATAGAAAACACAACATATAAGGTGGGAATAAGCATAATATAAAATGAAACATAAAGATAGAAACATAATTTAAAAGAGAAAGGGTTAGAACAAAAAACTGTCATAGTCTAGAAAATTGACAACTCAAAAGAAGTCAAAGTCAAAAGTGACTTTCCCAAAGAGTCAAGGAGGCTTGAGAATAATTTCTATACCTCAAATGCAATATGCTCTTCTGTGTAAGAGAATTTGGATGTGTATGTTGATAAAAATTCTATCTAGATCAAGTGGATATACAAATCATACCTCAGAAATCATAAATTTTGGAAAATGCCATTCACCAAAGAGTACTCATGGATATTTAATCACCTACTAAAATTGAGAAATTTGGTTTACCATTGGATCAAGCACAAGTTGGGGAGTGGAGATAATATATGGGTTGGTTTACCAATTGTTCTAAATTGAACCCTTTTTTCTTAAGGGATGACGTACTTAGATTAACCAATCGAGTCCCACTTAATGTTAAAGTTTCTTCACTTAAACAAATTGAAAGATGAACTACCAATTTTAGAGGATTTAGTACCTTCATTGAATTTTCCCCCCATATCACTCATCGGTAATGTAAGGATTAGGTAATATGGAAACCTGATCCAAGTGGTGTCTTTACCAATAAGTTACGAAAGAGATAGCGTACCTTGGTTTAAACTGCTAAGGAAGAGATTACTTAATCTTAACGAATCAATGAGTATTTAGCTAATCATCAAAAATAGAATCAGAATAAAAAGATGGTGGTTTTGTTCATTTGATCACATCTACATCTTATGTAAGGAAGCTAAAGAAGACAAGAACCATTTGTTCTTTTAATGCAGATATTCCAAAGTTGTGTGAATTAGAATCCTACCTTTGTTGGCTACTTATTAATCTTCATATGAATAGAATGTAACTCTCAACTGGATAACTAGAATTGCTAAGAAATAAAAGCAAGATGAAGCTCTTTATAATAGAGTTTTCATAACCATAATCTATTAACTATGGAAAGAGAGGAACAACAAAATCTACAAAGGGGAAGATATAAACAAACACCAATTAGCTAAGGAAATTATCAATTGGATTCGATCATTAATGAATTAAAAATCAACCCAACATAACTTTTAGTTAGGAATCAAGAACAGATAGAATTTGTAACTTAATGATTATGTCCTAGCTACTTATACCTTGTTAAAAGCATATTTTGGTGATTACATTATAATGTTAGGATAACTTTTTTATAGTTAATGAAATTTTAATTTAATTTCCAAAAAGTAATTCATGTTTTTTTCCTTATTTTCAGTGTGTTTTTGTTGCTTTACGCAATGGGTTGGTTGGTGGCGTAAGGGTTGTAACTTAACCTTAAATCATAAAATATGATAGTGTTATGCATTTAACTAATATTTGTAAAAGGATATCGTGAGATGTAGGCTCATAAAGGAATAGGAAATATAATAGGAGAAAATATAGAGGGATTTGTATACCATTGAAACTAACAAAGAAGTGTGTGTATCCAAGCTTCACTACATTTTACAACATCTCCACACCCATTGTTTTACTTTACAATTCCTTAAACTTCTATCCATGCTTTCCGATGAAAGTAAAGGGTAGAGATCCTCCACCAAGAAGAAGCGAGCAGCAATAACAAGACATTCTGTCTTATTAGTCTTTGCATTATTGATATTAGGAACGATATTTTAAATGAAGGGAAGGAAATTTATGCAACATGGTAATCTGCTTTGGGGATTTTTCATATTTGAAACTTCCCTATTCTCGGTCGACACAATTAAATTTTTTTCCATATTATGATCGCTATCACTGATTTCTTACATTTCAATTATAGTAAATGAGAATTATAGAGAAACTAAAAGCTCTGAAGAGTAAAAAGAAGACATGGAATTACCTATATTCACTTTGGCCACAATAACTAATGCGATTGATAAATTTGCAATGAAAAACAAACTGGGAGAAATTGGTTTTGGACCTATGCACAAGGTAAAGCATAGACTTGCAGTTGATCTAAAGAGTTCACTTCATGAATAGCCTGCCTAATTTGCGTGCATGTAAGGTTGGCCCTGGCAAGGGCAGGCAAGCCACCCGCCCAGGGCCCATCCTTATAAATAATAAAATACGACTTATTTTTTACCCAAAAAATAAAATAAAACAACATAGGGCCCATTCTTGTCCTTATAAAGACCAACAAAAAGGGCCATATTTTTTCTTGTTTTTGTTCGTTATGAGGGCACAAAAATAGGAAAAAGTAAAGGCTTTTTTTTACTTTGCCCAGGGCATATAAAATGTTATGAATGACCCTTCAAATACGATCGTAGGGCACATTGATAGAGAGGCAAGGTATTGTAGTAAAAAGGCTTTCACAGAGTTCTAGTCGAGTTCAAAAATGAATTTATATTGATTTTTAAACTTTAACATCGAAGCCTTGTAAAGCTTCTTGGATTTTGCATTCATAAATATGAAAGAATGCTAATTTATGAATATATGCCCAATAAAAGCTTAGACTCCTTTATCTTTGGTCCGAACTGATCAAAAGTGATTTTATTTTAGTTTTGAATTCAATTAAACATAGGAATAACATGAATGACAAATTTACCAGATCAAACAAGAAACACAATACTAGATTGGCTAAGTAGAAACCAAATTACATATAGGATAGCTCAAGGAATTCTTTATCTCTATCAAGACTCCAAACTGAGGATCAGTGATAGAGATCTGAAAGCTAGTGATATATTATCAAATAATCAAATAAATCCAAAAATTTCAGAGTTCCATCTTACAAGAACATTTGGTATAGATCAAACTCAGGAATGTTAGAACTTAAACCCGATGGACATTTCTTGGTTTTTCTACAGAAATGACAAGAAAAAATGAATTTATATTATTAGTTGTGTGTTAGCTGTCAACATTCATTTATTATGGCTACATTGTGGTTATTTATTATCCTTTTATATGGGTAACATTTGTAAGTAAAAAAAGAGAAAAAAGTAGAGAAAATAAAGGAAAAAAGGAGAGAGAGGTCAAGTTGCAGCTCATATAACGTTGTTTTTATCAATATATTGTTGTTTGATTTTTAATAATTGGTCTACTTCGTTTCCAACAAGTAGTATTAGAGCTAGGTTCTTGACTATATTTCAAGGACGTGAAAAATGGCTAATTTGATTCAGCCTCAAATTCCAAAATTAAAAAAGACAAATTTTGCAAATTGGAGCATCCAAATAAAAGTACTACTTGGATCACAAGATTTGTTGGAGATTGTTGAGGAGGGCCACACTGAGCCTAAAGATGCAGTCGTCGAAGCATCTTTATCAAACGTGCAAAGGAAATCACTTAAGGAATCAAGTAAGAAGGACAAGAAGGCCTTATTTTTCATTTTTTAAAGAGTTGATAAATGAAAATTTGAAAAAATATTAAATGCCCAAACATCAAAGGACCCATGGGAAACTCTACAAAAATCTCTTTAAGAAGTCAAAAAACTAAAAAAGTATGACTTCAATCTCTTAAAGCTGAATTTGAAATATTAAAAATGCAAAGTTCTGAAAAGATTAGTGACTATGTTACTAATTTGAAAAAGGTGGCGAACGAGATGAAAAGAAATGGAAAATTTTTGATGATGTCAAGGTGATGGAAAAACTCATACGTTCAGTGACAAGAAAATTTGATTATGTCATCTCTACCATTGAAGAATTAAAGGATTTTTCACAAATATCTATTGATGAACTTATTAATAAGAAAATTTGATTATGTCATCCTTGCCATTGAAGAATCAAAGGATTTGTCAGAAATATCTATTGATAAACTTATGCGCTCTCTTCAAGCTTCTGAGATGAGAATGATTAAAAATTAAAATACTGATGATTCAGGACAAACTTTGAAAAACAAGTTATCTATTAGTGGCAATCAAACTAGCGACAATTACCAACAAGGAAGAGGAAATAAAGATAACTACAGAAGTTCCTACAAAAGTGGACATAGTGGACAAAGATGTGGTAGGAACTTTTTCGAAAGAGGCTAAACAAATGAAGGCTATCAAATATATAGTTGTGCTCTAGGATTCCAAAATCGAGGAAAAGGCAGTTTTCAATAGTGATGTAATAAATCACAAGTGCAATGTTATAACTGTTACAAGTATAGCCATTTTAGTTACGAGTATAGATCAGCCCTTAAGAGGGAGGAAACAAATCCCTTTATAATAAAAGAAGATAAAGAAGCTGAATCGTCTATTTTCTTAACATACAAAGGAAATGAAGAATGCACGAAAAATGTTTGGTATCTTGACATCGGTGTTAGCAACCATATGTGTAGGTGAAAGGAGCTATTTACAAGTTTAGATGAGACTATCCAAGGAGAAATTACTTTCCATGACTCATCAAAAATTCCAGTTAAAGGTATAAGTAAACTTATGATTACCTTAAAATGGAGACAAGAGGTATATATATGATGTTTGTTATATACCTGCGTTAAGAATCAATATTATCAGCCTTGGTCAGCTCTTAGAAAAAGGGTATGTCATACACTTGAAGGATTGCTCTCTTGTCATCAACAAAGGTGGAGAATTAATTGCTAAAGTTGATATGACAAATAATCGTCTTTTTACACTTGATATTTAGTTAGAAGTACTGAAGTGTATGAAGTCTGTCATTAAAGATGAATTAAGGCTATGGCATTTAAAATTTAGTCATCTTGGTTTACTAACCTAAAATTGCTACCAAAAGCTATCATGGTAAAGGGACTTCTAGAAACTAATCAAAAGGATCAGTTATGTGAAGCATACATCAAAGGGAAACAACATAGGCAAAGTTTTGAAGTTGGAAAATCATAGAGAGCTAGATGACGGTTGAAGATTGTTCGGTCAGATATAGCTGGACCATTTGATATACCATCACTTGGTGGAAAAAGGTATTATATTACCTTTATTAATGATTTCAGTAGAAAAGGCTAGGTATATATTCTTAAAGAAAAATCAGAAGCCTTTGACAAATTTAAGTAGTTCAAAGCAATGGTGGAAAAACAAAGTGGGCAATATTTAAAGATACTTAGATCTGATAGAAGAGAAGAGTACATGTGTAAGTTGTTCGAAACATTTTGCAAAGAGCTTGGAATTGTTCATCAATTGATAGTTTTATATACATTATAATAAAATGGCATCACAAAAAGAAACAATCACACGATTCTTAATATGACGAGAAGTACGGTTAAAGGAAAGCACTTACCGAGAACTTTCTGGGATGAAATTGTTCTATGTTGTTCATTTGCTAAATCAGTGTCTAATAAAAAGTGTAAAATTCAAAAAACCAAATAAAACATGGAGTAATAGCAAGCCATTAGTTGGACATCTCAGGATTTTTGGTGCATTGCATTTGCCTATATTCTTCATCAAAAAAGAAAGAAGTTTGACTAAAAAGGTGAAAATTGCATATTTATTGGTTATGAAAAGAGGAATAAGGTGTATAGATTGTACAACCTTTTGACCAAAAAGGTGATCATCTTACGAGATGTCGAATTCGATGAAGCAGATTAATGGAAATAAAATAAAGATGCTAAGAAAGTTTAAGGAATATTTTTCGATGATGATAAAGATGATGACTCCATCACACAAAATGAACAAGGAGGTGAACAGACTCCTTTATAGAACTCTAATTTAACAGCTGTTACATTAATACCATCAACTTCATCACATAGTAGCAGTAGTAGTAGCGATTTAGTGGGAGCACCTATAAAAATGCAAAGTCTACATTGTAATAGCCAGTGTCCAAAACTTACTGAGGGTTAGAATGTTAAGACTTTTGAGTTATATCATATTAGAATTTATGAGGTGCATTTCATTCACATACATAACATAAGCATATAGACACATAAACGTTGATTTAGAAAACATTACGAAGATAGTATATGCACTCAATTGACATATTCTGGGGTATGAAAGGTTTAAAATGATGATGATATGATTGTGATAATTTATGTCTTGAATTTTGGTTTGATGGATTATAATTAGTAATTTGGAGTTAAAATTTACATTTAGTCTAGGAAAAATGTCAAATGGCAAGATAAGTTGACACATGGAAATTTAGGATGACTAAGCCTATAAAATGAGTGACATTTGGCATAAAAAATTAAATAACTATTGGTAATAATGATTGAGTGACAAATGGCCTAGGATACTAATAATATTTGGCAACCACAAAAGAGAACATGTAGCTTATCTCCTTGGATGACATATGTCCTTTTAAAACAAGGACACCTTGCACCAAAAGGCTTAAGCAAATGCAGAGTCACTCATCTTTCCTGAAGTTTCTGTTGCGTGCTTTCTTCTACTTTCCTCTCACCACCAAAACAACCATACCCTCACATCTTTGTGTTTTACCTACATTTATGTTCAATTACCACACCAAAATCCATGTTTTTACCCTTCATAGAGATAATTATAGAAGTAGATCATTATTGTACATGCTTTTATCTTTTTATGTTTGCTAAAAACTGATTCTACTCCCACTTTGTACTTAGATGAACTTACATGTTTATAAGGCAAAGTAGACTTGATAAATAAGGAGGCAATTGAGCTAATCAAGTGAAGACTGATCTCTTGTGGTATATGTTAATAGAACTTAATGATGAATGAATTGGAGATGGATTGATTGTAATATTAAAGTGAAATGAGTGCTAGAAAATGATGCATGAATGATAGTTTATGTTCTGATTTTGCATGCATGAAAGATAATAATTTATGAGCAGACAAATGAATGATTTTTATTTGGAATTGGAGATGAATTTGATGAGGAATGGAAGTATAATTAAGGTATACTTGAGGTATAATTAATGAACTATTATGAAGGTGTTTTAAATTTGGTATGAAGGTGTTTATCTGGAAAATTAAGGGAAATTGTATAGAGCACTTTGGGGCACTCATCCCACGATCGTGGGAAGTTCCCTTACGATTTTTGCTAAGGCATTTGAAATGACAATTTTGATTTTGTGAATTTTTTGAACCAAATGAGGATAAGTCACTCTACATTGGTGTATTTGGACTTAATTAAGGCTTAAAATGAACCTAGATTGTTGCTTGATTAATTGGTTAAGGGTTCAATAAGTTTAAGTTGTTAATTGATGTCATTACTTAAACAATGGATTGTCTTGATATCAATGTATTTAAATCAAGAAATTTTAAGTTGTCAAAAGAATAAAAGTGTTCTTATGAATGCAAATATGATCCAAAGGATACGAGTAAGGTGTATTTGGTATGAATGAACGAGAATTGGGAAATTGTGTGAATGTATATTGCTAAAAAAGGTTGATGAATATATGATTGATGAATTTAAAGTAATCAAACTTACTTAAGGTATAAACCTGAATGCAAAGTGGTAATATACAAGCTATAATAATTGAACAGTCAAGACTTGTGATTAAGAATAGATACCCAGAAAGTTCAATTATGCACGCATTGAACATGACACACATACATGTATATGATTGTATATTCATATGATTGAACAAATTAGTGATTGTGAACTATGTATCTATTGCATGACTATAGATTTACAAGTTGATTACCAACATCCAGATATTACAGATCATCAAGGTAATAGCTAGTCTGGAGCATGCTATGAGTTAACCTAGATGTGTAAACTCAATTATATGTGCTTTTGTTTAAACTGTTTGTGTAAAATGAAAAGTGTGAATAAATGAATGATGAATGATGAATGTTGGACCTAGATTTGAGAAGTTTATTATATGGCATGAGCACATCAAAATGAAGGATATTGAAAGCATGACGTATATATTGATGCATTTCATTAATATGCATGATTAGAAAAAGGAGTTGTGATCGGAGTGACCAACATGAGAAAAGCTTAAAGCTTATGATTGTGCACAATGAGCCAGAGGCTCAGATAAAAATAAGCCTGGTATCCACAACAGATATAGAATAGTATATCAAATGAGCTCGATATCCACAATAGTTTGATAGGCACTCGGTCACAACAAAAAAAAAGAATCACTTGTGCATTTGAATATACATCTTTACATGTATCATATGAATGATTGAGATAAATTATTGAATTATTTTGAAATAATGATATGCAATGTTTATGTACATATGTATTTGTTGAAATATGGTCAAATGCTATGTGGTATTCAATATTAGATGAAATGAAGTACTTATTGAATTGGGATATTAATTGTGTTTCTAACTTGAGTGAGCACATAAATGATGGTTCATTGAGTTCACAAACTCAATCAATTTGCAATGTTAATTTTTAGGTTCAAGGGAGTTCTAGCTTCTAAAACGATCTAGTAGAATTCTAGTACTATTATTTCAGGGACAATAGTGACTCAAAGGTCTAATTAGCTGATATCTGTGAAGTCTAGATAGATGTCTTTTGTATTATCATTCCATGTTATGACACAAATTATCTCTATTGTATAATTTTTTGTATTGTATGATGTACTGGGATTGAGTTCAAAACTGTTGTGTATGGTCTACTTGAATTTGGAATGTTAATGCCATATATGACTTATTATAATTGTAAAGGAAATAAGTATTTAGAATGCTTAAGTTATATTGATGCCTCAAACTGTATTAATATGATTGTTCTAATATACCATTTTTGTAGAATCCATGGATATGATCAGGCATATGCACTATGAGAGTGGTATGTTACATACATGATATCTATGATGCCACAGAACAGGTAGAAACAGCATTTGATTACTCATTATTTTGTTTAACGGCAGAGTGTGATCCATTAACATACGAAGAGGCTATTGAAGATGAAAAGTAGAAAAAGGCCATAAATGAAGAATTGTTGTAGGAACTAACTAATCTTCCAAAACTACACAAGGAAATAGGTTTTAAGTGGGTGCACAAGACAAAAACTAATTAAGAAGGAAAGGTTGAAAAATACAAGGCAAGATTAGTCACTAAAGGCTATAAGCAAAGAAAAGGAATTGACTATGAAAAAGTGTCTGCTCCCATTATAAAAATTGATACTATTAGACTTCTTATAGCACTAGCAGCACAAAATAGATGGACGATTTATCAAATGGACATGATATCAACTTTCTTGAATGGATACCTAAAAGAAGAAGTCTACATTCAGCAACCACCAAGATATATTAAAAAAAGACAAGAAGACAAAGTCTATCGTCTGAAGAAAGCATTGTATTGATTAAAGCAAGCTCAATGGGCTTAGAACATAAGAATAGATGAGTATTTCCAAAAGAATGGTTCTACAAAAAGCCCACATGAGTATAACTTATACACGAAAAAAATTAAGATAATGACATCATAATTATGTGTTTATATGTGGATGATATGATCTTCACGGGAAATGGTCTGAGTATGTTCAGTGATTTTAAGAAACTTATGGCAACATTAGTGAGTGACAAATGGCTTAATTTAATTGTGAAATTTGGCAACCACACATGGAGACATGTAGATGGCTTCTTTGAAGGACAAGTAGCTTACCTTCATGTGTGACATGTGGCTTGATTAAATCAAGAACACTTAGCATCCAAAGAGTTTCAGCCTTCTCTCTTCACTTTGCTTCTCTCCACTGGAACTCTCTCTCACACTCCCTAGTTCTGGATTTTTACTTCAATTTAGATTATCAACCTTAAAATCCTTGCTAGATATCACATTAAGAAATCCACCTTATGCTTTTTTCTATGCTACTATCATTTAGTGTTAGGAGCATCCTAACATCACCTTGATCTTGGAATTGAGCTGGTTGCATGAAGGATAAGATTAGTTTATTCTTTGAAGCAGGAATTTAAAGCTAAATAGGTAATGGAATTCTAAACATGATAGCATGTATTCATACAAGTGGTATGATAATTAAATTGGCATGAAATATGTGTTATGATGTTGGTAATTGAGTGCTGGAAAAATTATGCTTGTATGAATGTTTTAGTTTTGATGCATGAAGGACTATGTTTGTGAGCTGTCAAGTGAATGGTTTTGATTTGGAATTGGACATAAATTTGATAAGGGATTGAAGCATGGATAAGGTGTAATTGAGATATGATATATGCATTAAAATAAAGGTGTTTGGAATTTGGAATGAAGGTGTTGAATCTGGAAATTTGTAGGAAAATAGGCTAGCCCACGATCGTGGCTCCTAACCCATGATTGTGGATAAATCTAGTAGTTTCTGTCACAATCGTGGGGAGCTACCCCACGATCTTAGGCAGTATTTAGGAAGGAGAAATTTTGGTTTTAGACGATTGTCGGACTAATAATGGTTTAATTTAACCTAATTGAGGTTGAAAATGAACCTAGATTATGTTAGATTAATTGAGTAGAAGTTAATCCAGTTATGGACTATTAATTGAGGTAATAACTTAAAGAATGTATGATTATTCAATAATGTGTCTAATGTTAACATGTATGGTATGTTCAAGATGAATGTGTTCTTAAGAGTACAAATGTATTCCATGGTTTTGATGTGATGTGAATTATATATAGATGTTTGTGAAATAGGAATTTCTATGACGACTTGTAATATGTAATGATTTAATGCTCATTGATAAATTGATGTAAATGCTTATGTTGGTAAGGCATATTGAGTTTGATCGAAAGGGAGTGAACTTGTTCAATTTAAGAAAATGTAATAAAGATATATGCTATATACCACATTATTTACTTATGATTCTGAAATCTGAAATGGATTGTTTTAAAACTATTAAGTCATAGTCATAGATAAATAGGCATGCCTAAAAGGGTCTGCAGTTTCTGCTGTAACACTTCAGTGTTGACGGATATTAACACTCTAACGTCTGAGACACAAGTCTCTCATGTTCTGTGATACCAATCGTAGGTATCTTCTGTTCTGGTCCTATTATTCACTTTTGTAAAAAGGATTAGCAGGCTAACCTAGTTTCTATTCTGATACATGATCGATTATGTTATAAACAAGTTTTGATCTAAAATAAGATAAATTCTGATCTGATATAAGATAAATTATGATTTGATTCAAGTTCTGATATGTTCTGGCACATTTATGTTCTATTTTTAGACTTGTGCATTCTGTTCTTAAGCAATAACATTCTGTTCTGATATTTTTATTTTTTGTTTTGTATTAATGAATCATAAATTGTTCTGAGACATGTAATGTTTGGTTGCTCTTGAATATGAATAATTAAAGACTGCTTATGATATGATTTGATTCTGAGCATCAGAATGTTAAATGATTGTTAGAAACAGTTGCCATTTATATCTTTTTTAGTTATTCCCCACTAAGCTATATGCTTAGCAAGGTGGATTTGCCTCCGTGTAGTTTCTGATAAGAAGACTTAAGGCTAGGACAACTGCAGGTGGCCAGTGAGGGACTTGATATACTTGGAAGATGTTTTTGTTTGAGTTATTTCTAAGTTGTGTCTAATAATATGAGAAATTTTGTATTTTGAGTAAATGGTTTGTAATAACAATAATACAAGATGGATTTGGATTTAAGGAATTTATATGATAAGGAAAACGTGTATTATGTTCCGTATATAACATAACTTATGTAATGTAAAGTATGTTGCCTTATTTTCTTTCAAGAGTTGGAATATTTTGGCATGATTTAGCTCTATTTTGGGTGGCATTTGTGTATCCTTCTAGGGGGTGTATGGGTGTGACATCATTTGGTGTCAAAGCATGGTTTAGACAATTTTCGTTTAACCAGAGCTTAACTATTGCTTATACTTGGATAAAAAAGTTGTGCTTAGCCTAATACAGGTTGTCTCATGTTTTGGTTTTAGATTTAAGTATGGAAAAATCTCATGAAGCCATTAATGAGGTTGCAAAGAGTAATAATTCTACATGATCTCATCCATCAATATCACCCTTTGGGTCCAATTGAGGTGAAGTTAAGGTGCCACTTACTCCACCTCCAACTCATAGGGAGGCTTTGGTTAAGATGTCGCAAGACATTGTGACATTATTACATTGTATGACCGTACCCAAAGCTCTAATTGATCAATTGTGGAAGCATAAAGCTAAAGAATTTACTGGAACATCTCCGGACGAGTCTGAAAAGGTGGAATTTGGGTTAGAAAAGTGAAAAGGGTGTTAGATGAAATTAGTTGCCCACCTGAAACAATGGTGCACTGTGTTGTCTCCCTTCTTCAAGGAGCAGTCTATGAATGGTGGAAGTTTGTTTTGAGAAATTCTCAATTACCAGAGCTTTTGACCTGGGGTTTATTTCCCTAAGAGTAAAAAAGCTAAATATGTGCCGAAAGCCTATAGAAAGGAGAAATGGAAGCAGTTTTTGAACCTGAAGCAGAGAAACCTGTCCGTTGCTGAGTAAGACAGAGAATTTAATCTACTCAGCAAGTATGCACCTGAACCCATACTTACTGAGGAGTTTCAATGTCATCAGTTTGAAGATGGTTTAAATGATTCGATTAAAGAGCATCTGACAGCAATTACTCTCTTGCAGCAAGTGAGTTACCATCAATTGGCATAAGCTGCCATGAAGATAGAGAAGCAAGATATGGTTAAGAGAGAAAGGGGTCAATGAATAGGTTTTATTAGAGGACCTCAATCCTCAGGTAAGAGAAGTCGTGAAGGTGCCTCCACTGCTTAAGAATTTACTCAGAGATCTATAGCTAGGGGAAAGTGATAGGACTTTCCCTTATTGACTGATTCTGGTAGGGGTTCTTCTGTGGGCCGTGGTTCTGGTGCTCCGAAGTGCCCTTATTGCTCAAAACATCATTTGGGTACTTATTGGAGAGCTACGGGTGCATGTTATCGATATGGTAGCACTGAGCATTTGAAAGCCAATTGTCTTATAAGACAACCTCAAACCTAACAAGCTAGTAGACAGGTTTCTCATGCATCTGCTAGAATTAGAGGACGCAGTAAAGGTTGTAGAGGATTTGGATAGAGTAGACCTAATCTAGGTATTATATTGGAAACTGTAGATAGATCTACTGTGCCATCAGCTACAGCTCGAGCTTATGCTTTGAAAGCTCATGAGGATTAGGATGCACCTAAAATCATTGTGGGTAATGTTTTTTCTTTGATTATAAAATGCATGCTTTGATTGATCCTAGATCCACTCATTCTTATATTTGTGTTAGAGAAATTTCTGATAAAGTGATGCTTGTAGATCAATTAGAGTATGATATTTATATAACTAGTCCTTTGGGAAGTAGTGTGTTAGTTAATCAGGTTTATAGAAACTATCCTATTATGATCCAAGGAAGTGATTTTATAGCAGATTTGATTAGAATTCTTTTTATGAATTTGATTTGATTCTAGGTATGGTTTATTGTTTAAGAATCAGGCGGTAGTCGATTGTAATGCTATAATAATTATGCTTAGGAAGCCTGATCAACATAAAATAGTATCACATAGCATCTTCTCTAGTTCTCTAGCTAATGTGGTATCTGATATATAAGCTCGAAAGCTCCTCAGGAAGGGATGTGAAGCTTATCTAGCTTTGTGTTTGATTTTAAGAAGGAGGGTGGTAAATTGCAAGATATTTCAGTGGTGAGTGAATTTCCAGATGTGTTTCCTGAAGAGCTACACCGTATAGGATGGCTCCCACTAAATTGAAGGACTTGAAAGTGTAGTTGCAAGAGCTTATAGATAAAGGGTTCATTCAATCTACTATCTCACCTTAGGGAGCACAGATTCTGTTTGTTAAGAAGAAGGATGGTACTTTCTGAATGTGCATCGATTACAGGTAACTAAACAGAGTCACAGTGAAGAATAAGTATCCATTGCCAAGAATAGAAAATCTGTTTGATCAATTAAAAGGTGCAGGAGTATTTTCCAACATAGATCTGTAATTAGGATACTATCAACTTTGGGTAAAGTAATGGACATTATGGATTCTTGGTAATGCCATTCAGGTTAACTAATGCTCCAGCTACATTCATGGATCTGATGAATAGAGTGTTTAGGCCCTATTTAGACTAGTTTGCAGTGGAGTTTATAGATGATATCCTGGTCTATTCCAAGAATGAGCATGATCAAGTTGAGCATCTTTGGGTTGTGTTACAAACCCTACAAGAAAAGCAGTTATATGCTAAGTTGAGTAAGTGTGATTCTGGCTTCAGGAGGTTTCTTTTCTAGGACATGTTATTTCCTCTTAAGGGATTAGAGTTGATCCCATTAAGATTGAAGCAATTGTTAACTAGAAGCCACCACGGAGTGTGACAGAAGTAAGGAGTTATCTGGGTTTGGCAGGTTACTATCATTGATTTATGAAAGGATTCTTGATGATAACATCCCCTTTGACCAAACTATTGTGAAAAGGAGTGAAGTATGAATGGTCTGCTAAATGTCAAACTAGTTTTGATCAACTAAAAAGAATGCTTACTGAAGCTCCTGTATTGGCTCAACCCATTTCTGATAAGGAATATGTTATGTTTAGTGATGCATATAGAAATGGTTTGGGTTATGTTTTAATGCAAGATGGAAAGGTAGTTGCATATGCCTATAGGCAACTGAAGCCTCACGAATAGAACTACCCTATATATGATCTTAAACTTGCAATGGGTGTTTGTTTTGAAAATATGGTAGCATTACTTATATAGTGAAAAGTGTAGGAATTTTACTGATCATAAAAGTTTGAAGCACCTATTTACTCAAAAGGAACTTAGTATGAGACAATGACGTTGATTGGAATTCTTTAAAGATTATGACTGCATTATGGATTACCATCCAGGTAAAGCTAATGTCATGACTGATGTCTTAATTTGGAAGACTATTTCAGCATTATCAGTATAGCAGGGTGAAAGGATACTTATATCTAGTAAGGCTTTAATAGCTCAGTTGAAAAATAGGCCTACCTTGAGGTAAGAAATGTTTTATGCTCAAAAAGTTAATGATAAGTTGCAAAAACTTATTTTGGTGACTTGGGAAGGTAAACAACCAAATGTTTCTGTGAAAGAAGATAGTGATCTGTATTATAAGATTGATTGTGTGTGCCAGCTAATGATGAATTGAAGAGAAAGTTACTGTTTGAGGCCTATAATACTGTCTTTACTATACATCTTGATGGAAATAAGATGTATCAAGATCTGAAGCAATTTAATGGTGGTTAGGTATGAAATGTAATGTAGTGGATTATGTATCTAAATGTTTGACATATTGACAGGCTAAAGCTGAGCACTAAGTCCCATCTGGTTTATTACATCCTATTTCGATTCCTCAATAGAAATGGGATAACATTACCACAGATTTTGTCACGGAACTTCCTCTCACTCAAAAGAAGCATGATGCTATATGGGTGATTGTTGATAAGTTCACCAAGTCTGCTCACTTTCTGCCTGTTCGTCTTAATTATTTATTGGATAGGTTTGCAGGCTTATATGTTAATGAGATAGTGAGGTTTCATAAGGTGCCACTATCTATTATTTCTGATCGTGATCCTCAATTTAAGTCGAGATTCTGGAAAAGTCTGCAAAAGTCTTTGGGTACTCAAGTCAAGTTCAGTACCATTTTACATCGTCAAATAGATGGACAATCTAAATGGGTTATTCAGATATTGGAAGATATGCTTCGGGGTTATGTGTTAGAGTTCCCAGGAAGTTAGGATAACTATCTTTCTCTGATGGAGTTTGCTTACAACAACAGTTATTAGGCTAGTATTGGTATGGCGCCTTATGAAGCCCTTTATAGTAGGAGGTGTAGAACTCTAGTATGTTGGACTGAATTAAGTGAAAATAAGATGATCGGGCCTGACCTTGTGAAAGATACTAAAGAGAAAGTTCAAGTTATTCAACAAAGATTGAAAGCTGCCAGTGATAGGTAGAAGTCTTATACCAATTTAAAAAGAAAATATATTGAGTATTAGGTAGGTGATAAGGTATTCTTGAAAGAGTCCCCATGGAAACATATACTTCGGTTTAGGATGAAAGGTCAGCTCAGCCCACGCTATATTGATCCTTATGAGATTCTTAAGAAAGTCGGATCAGTAGCTTATCAATTAGTTCTTCCTAAAGGATTGGCCAAGTTGCATAATGTGTTTCATGTTTCCATGTTGAGAAAATATCAGTCTAATGATACACATAAGATTCCTGTATAAGAAATTCAAGTACAACAAGATTTGACTTATAAAGAAAGCCTGTGTCTATTTTAGCTAGAGAAGTTCAACAACTTAGAAATAAGCAAATACCTCTGTTTAAAGTACTCTGGCAACACCATAGACTCGAAGAAGCAACATAGGAGCTAGAGTCAACCATAATAACTCAATACCCTCAACTATTCTCATCAGGTATGAATTTTGAGGACGAAATTCTTTTAAGGGGCAGAGAATTATAAGGCCCCAAATTATACCCTAGTTGAAATGTTACATATTCATGAAAGTATATGTCATAGGTGTTAAAACTGTGATGTAATTATAAAATTGCATAAGTCTTGAATTTTGGTTTAATGGATCATACTTAGTAACTTAGGATTAATTAATACCATTAAAGAATTGAGGTATTAAAATGTACATTTGGACCAGGAAAATTGTCAAGTGGCAATACAAGTTGGTACATGAAAATTAGTATGACTAAGTCTATACTTTGAATGACATTTGGTAATATTAGTGAGTGACAAATGGCCTAATTGAATCGTGACATTTGGTAGCCACATATGGAGACATGTAGATGGCTTCTTTAAAGTACAAGTAGCTTACCTTCATGTGTGACATATGGCGTGATTAAATTAAGAACACCTAGCATCCAAAGGTGGTGAATCATCCAAAGAGTTTCAGCCTTCTCTCTTCACTTTGACTCTCTCCATCAAAAATCTCTCTCACACTCTCTTTTGGTGTTAAAGCATCCTAATGTCACCTTGATATTGGAATTGAGCTGGTTACGTGAAGGAAAAGATTAGTTTATTCTTTGAAGTAGGAATTTGAAGCTAAATAGGTAACGAAATTCTAAACTTGATAGCATGTATTCACACAAGTGGTATGATAATTGAATTGGCATGAAATATGTGTTAAGATGTTGGTAATTGAGTGATGGAAAAATGATGTTTGTATGATAATTTCTATTTTGGTTTTGATGCATGAAGGACTATGGTTGTGAGTTGTCAAGTGAATGGTTTTAAGTTAGAATTAAACATAAATTTTATAAGGGATTGAAGCATGGATAAGGTGTAATTGAGTTATGATATATGCATTGAAATGAAGGTGTTTAGAATTTAGAATGAAGGTGTTGAATCTAGAAATTAACAGGAAAATGGACTACGCCGCGATCGTGGCACCTAACCCACAATCGTGGACAAATACAGTAGCTTCTGTCAGGATCGTGTCACTTAAGCCACTATCGTGGACAGATGCAATAACTTCTGTCACAATCATAGGGAGGTACCCCACGATCGTGGGTAGTACTTAGAAAGGAGAAATGTTGGTTTTAGAAAATTTTCAGACTATATATGTTTAAGGTACTTAACAGTGGTTTAATTGAACTTAATTGAGGTTGAAAATGAACCTAGATGATGTGAGATTAATTGAGTAGAAGTTAATCTAGTTATAGACTATTAATTGAGGTAATAACTTAAAGAATGTATGATTATTCAATAATGTTTCTAATGTTAACATGTGTGGTAAGTTCAAGATGAATTTGTTTTTAAGAATACAATTGTATTCCAAGGGTTTGATGCGATATGAATTGGATACGGATGTTTATGAATCGGGAATTTCTATAATGATTTGTAATATGTAATGAGTTAATGTTTCATTGATATATTGATGCAAATGCTTACGCTTGGAAGGCATATTGAGTTTGATCGAAAGGGAGTGAACTTGCTCAATTTGAGCAAAATGTAATAAAGATATATGTTATATACTACATTATTTGCTTGTGATTCTAAAATCTAAAATGGATTGTTTTAAAATTGTTAAGTCCTAGTCGTGGGTAAATAGGCATGCCTAGAAGGGTCTACAGCTACCCCTCTGACACTTCGATGTCTCCTGATATTAAAACTTTGGTGTCTCCTAATATTGATAGTTTGGTGTTTCCTGATATAGACACTTCGGTGTCTAAGAAATGTCTCTCCTATTCTGTGATACCAATTATACGTATTTTCTATTCTGGTCCTATTAACCACTTCTATAAAAAGGATTAGCAGGCTAACCTGGCTTGTATTCTAATACATGATTGATTATGTTATAAACAAGTTTTGATCTAAAATGGTATAAAGTCTGATCTAATACAAGATGAATTCTAATTTGATTCAAGTTTTGATCTGTTCTAGCATATTTATATTCTGTTTTGAGACTTGTGCATTATATTCTGAAGCAATGACATTCTGTTCTAATATTTGTATGTTTTGTTTTGTATTGATGAATCGTAAACTGTTTTGAGACACGTAATGTTTGGATTGCTCTTGAATATGAATAATTAAAGATTGCTTATGATATGATTTGATTCTGAGCATGAGAATGTTAGACGACTGCTAGAAATAGTCGCCATTTATATCTTGTTTAGTTATTCCCTACTAAGCTATATGCTTAGCATGGTAGATTTGCTTTCGTGTAGGTTCTGATAAGAACACTTAAGGTTGGGTGATAGTGCATGGCAAGTGCACTGCAAAATTTACCTAACTCAGCACACACTAAAATTTATAGTTATGGTGAATCGGGATCGAATCCACAGGGAACGTTCGGTTAATTTTTGTAACGAAATTAATTTATGCAAAGAAAATATAAAAAGAGGGTTTTGAAATTTTAAGCAATTTAGAAATTAAAGAAAAATTAAACTATCAAAACAAATTAAAACAAGCAATCGAAAATAAGAAAAGTGCTGAATATAAGTAAGGTCTAGTTCAATGGTCAATCTCAACCTAAACACAATCAAGTATATTTCATCATCCTAACATCTTTACAACTCTATTCGGACTATTGATCTAAGACTAATAGAATGCTCTACTAATCTCAGTTTTCCCTTAGGTTGTGTTTAATCAAGATACGATCACTAATTAAACCTAACTACTGAATAACCTAGGATATGATCTCTAGATTCAATTTGGCAATTGCATTATAAATTGGAAAATGATCAATATAAGCAATGACCTCACACGTTCAGATTATCTAACCTACGTTATATTGTTCCTAACAATTAACGGTCATTAGACGCTACTCACAAAAATCAAAAGTAACGATTATAGATTACATTCAATGTTTTAGCAATAGGTTTGAAATAAAACAATCAAAATAACATATTAAGATCATTCATCCAAAAACCTAATCCCATCAACACCAACAACCCAACAATCCTAAAAGAAATTACAACCTTAAAGTAATAAAAATAGCTTAACCGTGACTTGGCGTCGATATTCCCATAGCACTGGCGTCGGGAAGCTAGCCTTTCATTTCCATCTTCAAGCTCCAATAATCAATCTTAATAGCCTCTATTTATGTAAAAAGATTGAACAAAGAATGACCACAGAAAATTCCTTTCACAAGCCTTTCTACTTTTCTCTATAACCATGCTTCTTTTGTTCCTAGTGCCACTCCTTGTCACTGTAGCTTGATGGGACAATTTAATGTTGGAGTTTTTAGTGCATTTTCACTGTTCACGTATCTCCTTCTTCTCTACCGCAAGCTTTGTCTCCTCTTCTTCACACATACAGTTCTCTTAGTTTTTCCCTATTCTTCACGCACTTTCATCCTTTCTTTTTCAGTTCCCACGCTATTTCCAGCCCCACAAAGTTGTAGCTCTCATTCACACTACTTTTCTTCTCTTGTTTCATCTCTCATTCACGCTACTCTTCTTCTCTTGTTTCAGCTTTCATTCACAATACTCTTCTTTTCTTGTTTCAGCTCTCATTCACGTTGCTTGTCTTCTTTTGTTTCAGGTCTAGGCTATTCACGTGTTTCACACTACTATCTTCTTCTCCACTCACACACACCAGCCCCTTTCATGTATATTCAGCCCCTTTAGCCGACTGCTCCCTCCAAGCAACACACTTCCACGCTCCTCTCTCTTTTTTATTTTATCGCCATCCCCTCTAGAAGTATCATCTAGATTTTTTCCAAAATAAGAATCATGTTGGACCGGTGTACCGTATGATGCTCCTCTCCTTTCAGCTAGGTTTCTAAAAAAATAAATCATCAGTTGGACAGGTGGCTAACGTCTTTTATCTCTATTCCAGCTGTTGTCCAAATCTTTTTCATTTTGCCTCACATGTTTTCAACTCACATTTTTCTCTTCTTTCAACCGCACATCACACACCACTCACTCACCTGTTTTTGCTCCTTTCTTCATTCCATAAGATAAATGTACAACTATTATGTTGTCATGATAAATCCGTGAAAATGTGAGCTACTTCATTGTTTCTCATTCTTAATTCTCTTTTTCTTACTTGCTCCAATATTTCTCATTCTTGCTCCTTGAAGACAAAGAGTATAGAAATTGAAAAGATGACTTCAATCAG
>JANZXP010083687.1:0-26941 GCA_027576715.1 Erythroxylum flavicans
ATGATGGTTACCTCATTGAGTTCGCAAAACTCACCAAAATTGCAACGTTGTCTTTTCAGGACCGAGAGACGACTCTAGCTACTGAGAGGCTCTACCAGCCGTGTAGATTGTGATTTGGCAAGAGAAGTCATGGCTCAAAGGTCGGTCAACTGGGATTTTTAGACAGATTAGATAGACTTTGTATATTTTCCTCTTTCATGTAGTACTTTTGTACTAGGTTTTGATGTAAGTGTTGAAAGATATAATGTAGACTTTCGGTTTTGTGAAATGAAATAAGGAAAAAGTTGGTTTTAAAATATTGTGATTTTCTTGTGATGCTTATAAGTGAGTAATGATATGATGCCTTGTGAAATGAATGTAGCGATCGAAAGTAGCTCACTCTTATCATAGGATATATACCGGAATGACCTGCGGGCGTCCTAGTGTGTACCCTGCGGTAAGGGGGCGCTACAAAAAATGGTATATCCATGACATGATTTGATAATTGTGTTCAAATGCATAAAATGAGCATACACGCATAAATTATGATTTAGGCAATTGGCACTCAATTGACATATTATGGGGTATGAAATTAAAATGAATGTGATTTGAGATGTGAATGTGCTTTTCCAATGTCTTATACTTTAGTTTACTAATGATAAGAATTAACGGAGTATAATTAGCAACTTGGAATTAATCGTCATAATTGGGAGATTGGTAAATTAATTTGTACATTTAGTCTTGAAAAAATGCCAAGTTACAAGACTATTTCATACATAAAAAATTAGGATAATTAAGCCTATAATTGAGTAACATTTGGCATAGTTAAATGAGTGACATATGGACTAGTAATTAATTGATAAATTGAACAATTATAGAGTGACAAGTGGACCAATTAATGTGTGACATATGGACCAACAGTTAGGAGACAAATGGCGGCATATGAACAAATGGAAGACATGCCAAATGACATATGTCAATGAAGGATGAAGACACCTTGCACTTAATTGCATGAAGTTAATGTAACAAGTTTCTGCTATAACTTTCTTTACCTTCTTCCTTGCTCTCCATTAAAAATTACCCCTAATTTCCTTCGCTACATTTTGGTCTAATCATTCTTAATTGTTACATCTAAGCTAGACTTTTATTCTTTACAAGATAGCTTAAGAACCAGCTACTGTTATCTTCCATCCTTGTTGAAAACCAATTCCTTTTTACCTTGAATTTGTGTTGATCTTGCAAGCATGAAGGGCTTGACTAACTTGATGTTTTGAGGTAGAATTAGAGTTTAACAAGTAGGTAGACATCTTACCATTATGACATGGTTTAATAGTATGATGATGATGAATGAATTGGATTGGAATGGAATAGATATGATATTGATGATGAAATGAGTTTTGGAAAACAAGGTTTGAATGATAGTTTTTAGTTTAGTTTTTGATGCATGAAAGACAATGATTTGTGAGCTGTAAATTGAATAAGTTTGAGTTAGAATTGAAGATGACATTGATGAGGAATTGGAGTAAAATCAGTGTACAATTGAGGTATAACTAATGAACTATTATAAAGTTTTTTTGAATTTGATATCAAGGTTTGAGAATCTAGAAAAGTGCAGGATTGAGAATCAAACCCATATGTATCTTCAGGTTAGGCATCCCACGATTGTGAGAATTGGCATTAATCCTAAGATCGTGGATTCTTGTGTTATAAATCCTCCACTTCTCTTCTTCTCTCAGTCTTTAGCTCAATCGCAAAGATGGCCACCCTCCATTCCTACGTCAAAATGATCAATTCTTACCCTAAATCAATATCAAACATAAAAGAATAACTATGAATATTAAACTAAACAAAAAATACAAAATAAATCCTAAAACATAATAATAATAACCTATTATGCAAGAAACATATGTCAAATACTTAGAAAAACGCACACTATTGTACAACTATCAGAGATGACCTTCTTCTATTTTGTAATGTTAAATTAAAGAGCATTGGAACCTTTATCAAATCTCTAGACATTTTTAAAAGAATTCTGGACTGTAAATAAACTTCAAAAAAATAGTTTCCTAATTTTTAAAGGTGATTCTTCTTTGGAATTTCATATTGTATTATTCAGTGACATGCAGATGAAATCTCCTCCACCACTTTATCTGTGGTTGTCTGTTTCTGCCAAAAGACTCAGCTACTTAGACTGCTTACCACTCATTGAAAAAATCTAAAAGAGGATCAACTCCTAGGTGAATAAGTTCCTATCCTATGGGGGGGAAGTTACAACTTGTTCAATCTTTGCAATACTCTTCATATTTACTGGAGGTCCCATATCTTCCTCTCTAAGAATGTCATCAGATCAATTGAAAGATTTCTAAAAAAATTCCTATGGAATCACTCGAACGGTATAAAACGTATTGCTAAAGTCAAATGGTCAGACTTATGTTTCCCACAGAAGAAGAAGGCTTAAGCATCTTATCAATCAAAACCACTAACAATGGTTTAATCCTCAAACAAATGTGGCCAATATTCAAGGGTAGATGCATATGGGAAATAAATAAAGGCTCATCAACCTCTTAATTCTTAAACTAGCTACTCTATTTAAGAGACACAGTCCATGTTAATATTTCTTGCAAAATTGGTAATGGAAAATAGATTTCTTAATGGTTTGATAATTAATTTGGATAAGGTTAACTTTTACACTCCTAAGGTATGTCAAGGAATTCTATAACCTTTCCTCTTCACCCTAAACTTAGCTCATTTATCAATGATAACTCCAAGTAATTCCCTAACTTTCTCAAACATTTTCAACCTAAATACCTCCCTAATCCATTTACCCCTGATATCTTTTATTGGAGGGACCAACTAGTACACAAATTATCTAATATGCTACTTAAATATATGTTTCAAAGAAGGAACCTAATAGTTAACTGGAAAAAGGTAATATGGAGTAATGTTTGACCACACAAAGTCTTTTTTCTTCTCTATCTTACCATAAATAACAAACTTCATCCTAATGATAGAATTAGATATATGGAAATTGATAGATCCTACCCTCTATGTATAGTTCAAGAAGGATAAAGGGATCACTTGTTCTTTATAAGTGCTTCTGCAAATAGAATTTGGGCAAATGTGAAAACGAAATGCTTTTGGTCTATTACCGGAAGTCCTATCATTAGCACCGTACACTAATTTTCAATTTATAATAAAATTCCTCTATTTTTTAATCAGATAAACACGATAGTTTTGGGACTTTGTGTGTAGATTATCTGGAAAGAAAGGAATTCCAAAAGATTTACAACCAAGATCATCTCCTTTGAATCTTTCATCATAGTAGCTATCAATAAGATTAGAGAACTTATCATGTTGAAAAATATTGCACAAAATTGTTACTCTAACTTATTGTCTTCTTTAATCATTTAACCAAAGTATTTACATACTAAACATCATATTATTGGTAGCATATACATTGATTTCTATAATATGTCAAGGGGTATGCCCTAGCTCTAACTTTTTTAGTTGTAATACTTTCCTTATTGAATGATAATTCATTTCTTTAAAAACAACCATAGTAAACTATCCATAGTTGTTAGTAGGTGACTATAATTGCACCATATCCCCTAAGCATAAAAGTATAACAAATGCATTTTGTCTTTGTTAGGTTTCGATCATGCATCACATGTATGAACTATCAGAATATGCAGTGAAAATAAAAAGAAACCTAGAAAATATATAATCAAACATGTTCCATTAGATGTAGTAAAACAAAACATGAACTTAAGATGTGTACCTTATAATCTCCTTTGTTCTTCGTTGTCTTCACCTCTTCAGGTTGTCACAAACCACAACGACCAAAGGAGGATGTCTTTAACGATGTCCAAATAAAGAGTGAAGCCTAAAACCTCTTAGGAAGAATGGCTAGAATAGACACAAATTGCTAACTTTATGGTGTGTTCTTTGAGAAAGTATTGTAGAAGATAGTGAACAATTCATAAAAAGACACTTTGTTTCTTACAACTTTTGCATGAAAATGGAGTGTCTTTGACTTCCTTTACCTTCCCTCTAATCCCCAACATCAATGGAGAGTTAGTGGGAATTAATTGGCTTTTAATCCCACTTAATTTAGCATGAAAACATTCACCCCTTCTTCAAAGGGTAATTTTGTCATCTTACTTATTAAAGGGTAATTTTATCATCTTGCTTTTCAAAGGATAATTTTTTCGTCTTGTTTATTAAAGGGTAATTTTTTCATCTTACCCAATAAGAAAGATTCACGTGTCATATGATTCATAACAAATACCTTAAATGACTGCATTTTTGTAGCTTAGTTATGCATCTCTCACATCTTGGATCCCCATCCCAAACCATCTTACTCATTATTCACATCTCCAATGCGTGTGACCCATTAGGTTTTCAGTTATGTTAGCCACTTGAATTAACACTTAATTCAAGCAATCCATGAGTGGCATCTAGTAACACATTGTCTATATGATTGTCGCATGGTAGGTCATCCAATATACTTACTACTCTTAGCAAGCATCCATATGTTAACGTTAAATAACTTATGCTTACAACTTTTGAGATCCACTTCTTAATCTAATCAAGGAGTATAACATGTGTTAGTATGTCTAGATTAATCATGTATTGTCCTATTAATCCTATAACTTGGGTGATATGTGTTTAATTGTTGACACATTTAATCATTTGCACTTAGCGATTAATGATATGAAAATGCTTATGATACTTTAATTCATATATGATTTTAGGTGTAATTTGCAAGCAAAGAAATTAAAGTGGGTCAAAAGCACGATAATTGGATCATTTTTTGAAGGCTAATACTCACTTGTCTTTATAGAGTAAGAAGAATAAAAGAAAATGCTAACAAAGGAGATATATGTTGAAAATACAAAGAAGATCAAGGCATGACATGGGACAACTGTAACATCCCATTATTCCATGGTCAGGGTTAGAACCCTAGGATACCTTACATAAGAGCTTATTGAGAATTTAGGAATACATTTCATGCATCATATGGCATGCTCATACATGTGAATAATGTTGAAAATCATTCAAATAATTGTACATGCATTTCATTGACATTTTTCAGGTATAAGTGATTTTAAGGTGACTAAAATGTGAATTGTGAATTATTTGTCTTGAAAAATGAATTGGCATGTATTAGAATTGTTTAGTATTTTGGCAACATTTCATAAAATTTTTAAATTATGGGGTATTTTAGACTAGGAAAAATGTAAAAATAAGAGACAGATGGAAGTGTGACATTTGGTAGCTTAAATGAAGGACAAGGGGACTAATTATGGAGTAATAAATGGACCCGTTCATTTGTCACATGTGGACCAATAGCTAAAAGACAAATGGTAGCCTTACATAGGTGACAAATGGTAGGCATGAATTGGAGACATGTGTCAAGACACAAATGAGACACCTAAGTCACGTTTTTGGGCAAGGAAGTTTTTGCAGTTCCCTTGTTAGTCATCACCGAAAACATCATCTTTCTCTTTGCACTTCACCACAGAAACACCTAGCTGGTATTTTTATGTTATTGGCTTATCCACGTTACGCCTTGCAAAGTCTTTAGCCATTTGAGGTTTTTGAATATTGTTGAATTCTTGTGTTTACATCCACCGAAATCTCTTATTTGCTCTCCCCTCTTTTGGAATTTTTCTAAAGGATCTGAAGGTTAAAACAAGTTATGCTTTAAGTTTTATGGTAGTGTAAATGACATTTTGATGAGGTTTTCATGTTTGTAAATGGATGTATGCATGAGTGGTTTATGTTTTCATGCTTGTGGATTGATGCATGCGTGAGTGATGTTGACGCATGCATGAGTGATGTTGGAAGAAGCAAATTGGGTGATACAAATAAAGAGATGAAGGATTGTGAGAAATGGAGTGATTTCTTAAAATGAAGACGATTGAAGTAGACAAGCGTACAAAAAAATATAGAATTAGGTTCTGGTTTTAGGTGGTGATCAGTCATGAATTTGTGAATTTTTAATAGAGAATTCTAAACTGAAAATTTAGGTTAATTTAAATATCAACTTGAAATGATAGAGAAATGATAGAATTTAGGCATTGAAGTGTGCTGGAGTATATTATATGTAGTGTTTTACGAAACATACATCTGTACTTTGGCTATAATTTGATATGTGAATATCCAAATTGGATGGATTTTGATTTAACGTAAACTAGAAACATGTGGATACACTTTTCTTGACGAATTGAATTTGAAATTTGTCCTTAAAAGTCTTAAAATTTGGCTTGAAGTTGAGAACTGTGTTTTGTCAAGGTATGAGAACAGTCTATAGTATTTTGATTATAAAGTGCATGATACTGAACCTAAATGTATGAAATTGAGGTCATGAGAAGCTTAAGTCATAGAGGAACATTTGATTAAGAGGAAGTGTGGCCTAAAAACCTCATTTTCTAGGTCATAGTGGTCATACAAAACTGACCTAAACATCTGTCCTAAGAAAAACTGGAAAACTGCAGGATAAGCAGGAGATTTGTTTCTATCATGATCGTGGCAAGGGATGTCACGATCGTGGATAGTGAATTTTCATGGAAATGTTTTGATTCTGCAATGTTTGAACTAATGAAGGAGGAAGTATATAATTATGATACTTTTGGACTTAATTTGGGCTTAAAATGAGGACATAACTGAGTGGATAAATTACTTGATGCTATGAATGCGATGTTATGGATTTCATAAATGAGGATGTGTAATTGAAAATGCTTAAACAATTAAATAGATTTTGATAAAGGGATGCAATCTAATTTGTAGTTTAATTAGTGTGTAATGATGTTATATTAGAGGTAGTGAATTATAGGAAATTGGAATGAAATTGGTGTTATGATATGTGTTAAATTCGGATGAATGGAGGAGGAAAATTGCAGGGCACAATCGTGGCCCTCACCCCGTGATCTTGACCTAACAGAAAATGTTTTTGTTATGATGTGACACTTACAGCATGAATGTGGCCTAGCTAGAAAATGTTTCTATCACGATCGTGGCAGGGACACCACAGTCATGACCAGATCTATGGAGAAAAAGAGTTGTCTTTTAAATGAAGCTTGAACCAGCCAATGCTAGGGTATTTCTATATGAGGTATTAAGGGCTAAATAAGAGCATAAATGAATCTAGTTGTTGTTAAATGAAAGGATTAAGGAGAGAAAATTTATGGATTAAAGAATCATTGGAAGATGTGGTAAATTGTTTATAAAGTGTAATAAAGAAACATAGCGGAGAATTTGTCATTGAACATGTATAATAAATGTCTTCTCAACTTAAAGGTGAATATGATTAAATAAATGTCTTCTCAGCTTAAATGTTGAATGCTGGACCAAGTCCGATGACTAATATGAATGCGAATGCAATAGATTGAATGAGATGATTGAACATGTATAATGCATCTTATTCATGAATTCATGAAATATAAAGGCAGTTGTGACTAGAGTCGCTAGTAAAAAAGAGCTTAAAGCTTAGAAATTTATGGTAAGAGCCTAAGGCTTAATGTATAAAGAGACTTGTATCCCCAATGGATAACGGACAATATGATAGAGTCCAGTATTCATAACGGATACGAGACAGTGAAAAAGGCACTCAGTCACAACAACGTAGTAAATGAATTTGAGTCTCATAAACATTGCATACACATTTGATATGAATAAATTAAATGATTGCTATGTTTTGAGCACTTTTATTGTATGAAATGTGTGAATACTTATCGATGAAAATGTTCGGAATGTTCGTGATGAAATGATGAATTGTATAGTTTTCAGAATGTGACATTTATGAGTAAAGTGTTTGGTGACATCACATAATGATAATTGAGATAATGTGAATTATATGAATTGTTGTGTTGTATGACAAGAGTGAACCATCGAGGATGGTTACTCAACTGAGTTCGCAAAACTCAACCAAATTGTAACATTGACATTTTCAGGTTCAAGAGAGAGACGACTTAGCTTTTAAGGCTACTTAGAAGAGATTTTGTACTAATTTTAGATAGAGGATATGGCTCAAAGGTCGATCAGCTGGGACTGAAGGATTAGTTTCAATTTTGTTAATTCCTCATATATGTAGCATGTTTTGTAGACAAAGCTGTGACTCTGATAGGCTGATATTGTATAAACTTGGATGATGGATATAAAGCTACATTGTAAAATTATGGTTTATGAAATGAAATAAGGAAATTTTGTATTTTAGACATTGTGTTATTTATGATTTCAATTATGATGCCATGCGAAGGACGTACGTGTATGTGTCGGATGGGGTGGGGTGCTACAATAACCACTTACACGTGAATTTAATGGTTGGTAAATCAAAGGGAGAGTTGCAAGTAGGAAGGCATCAAATGACATGCAAGAGACCTAGAAGCAAGCCACGAAACGATGTTACATATAGCACCACACTCCCAGTAAAAATGATAATGCATACAATAGCTGGGAAGGAATAAATAAAACGTATAGATCACTTGTACAAAATGAAAAAATGCATAGGACTTGTAGAAATGCAGACATTTTCTAGATATAGGGAGTGCTTTAAATGGAAATACACAGTAACGAAGAGGGGTAAACACTATAGATGGACCAAGAAATAATAAGTTAATTCACAAAACAGTAGAGCTTGCGAGAGAGAACAAAAAGAAGGCACAGTAGAATAGGAGGATTTCAGTTAGGCTATAATGAGGGGGCTAAAGCATTTTCTTAGGAGAAACTCATAAAGGGCTTGACGTCCTGACACCGGTTTAGAGGTGACATCGACGTTGATGACCCAAGTTAAGTGAATTTCATTATTTTTATTGTTTATTTCTCTCATTAGAAATTGATTGTGTTATCCTATATTAATTGATTTGGGTTTTGTTTATGGATAATCATACTCTTGTTTCAGTTATTTTTGTATGAACCCATTGGGTATTGTGAAATGATGATTTTAATACATTCATTGAATCGTTTATTTGCAAATCCATTCTTATAATTTTGATATAATTCGTAATTGTTATGTTGAAATTCACGTGTAGCCACTAATGATTCATAATTATTAGGGATAATATGACCTACATTAAATGACACATCGTATGTAGTTGTCGTCTTGATTAATCAATTTTCGTAATTTGTAATGCTACTGCCTAATTAAATTTAGAGATCATATTCTAGGTTATTTGGTGGTTAGGTTAATTAACGATCATATCTTGATTAAACACTACCAAAGGGAAAATTCAGGTTAATTATTAACACACAATTAATAGTTGCTAAGAGAGGTTTGAGAACAATAAATCAATGAAATATGTTTAATTAAGGTGTAGGCCTAGATTCAACCCAAGAATTGGGTCCCTACAAAATCTCCACTTTTATCATTTTCATATGTTTTTTTTAACTTGTTGTTATTAGTCTAGTTTCATTTTATTTTCTTGATTGAAAAATCCAAACCCTTGTAAACCTAAACACCAATTAATTTCATTTCAAGAACTTTACACACACTCTCTGTGGGAACAACCTGAACTCACCACTACTATAGTAATAGTCTAGTTATTTCATTTTGACTAGCGTTACGACGCGCAGACAATTTTGGCGCCATTGGCAGGGAGTGCGTTGTTTTATTTTTTGTGATTTTAATTGGTGTTTTGTATATATTTGTTTGTAATTGGTTTCTTTTCAGTTATTTCGTGGTCCTTTCATTTTTCTATTTTGCGTTTATGAAAACAATTTAAAAAAATTCGTGCGTGGAAGTAATTTTTTCTTTAACTTTTACTCTCAATCCTATAACCAATGTTAGACTAGTCAACCTAACTTTAGTTATGGATGGGATAATCAACAAAGTTACTTCCATGATAATTTGTAGGATGCATAATAATTCCCATATAGACCAAAAGTTTCTTATCACAATTCAAATATATCTCTGGACTACTACATCAAGACCTATAATTCTAACAATCTTCAATTTCAACAGGGTATATAGAAACTTCAAGAGAGTATACAACAGACCCAATAGGATACCCAATAATTTCAGCAAGATGAAAGCCAATCTTAGTCTAGTCACTAAGATTCGGAGAGCCAACACGACTCAGGTACATCTTTAAAAGAATTGCTTAATATTATGGTTGCTAGCAATCTTCAAATTCAACAGAATATGCAGCAGTTCCAAAAAGATATATAGCAGTTGTTTTAGCAAGGTGTACAGTAAATCTGATAGGATACTATGTAATTATAGTAAAATGCATTGCCTCAATGGGGAGATATCACTCATATGGAAACACAAAGCGAAGAGGAGCAGTTGTATCAATCGAGGTGTATCCAATGGATGCTTGTATGGAAACTTTACAGAGTGATGAGGAGCTTAAGAACTTTGAGAGCATTACGAAAGGAGTTGCTTGTGTAAAAGAAGCAGAGGAGGAGGTTAAAGCAGAAAAGGACATATCTTTTAGCTCAGAGGAACTGAGTTTATAATTATTGTTGAGACTAACTCTTTACCTTTACCTAGCAGGTTAGAGGAATTAAATGAAGAATAAAAAGGCAAAGAGACGTTTGAAATATTTTTGGAGTTATAAACTCAATCTAGATTGAGAATCGCAGGATAGGGAAGATGCTTAATAAAGATGATGATAAACTATGGCCCTATCTAGAACAACCTCACTTGGAAGTGGCACTAATTATAGTACTAGAAGATCATAATTTTTTCACGTGAGGAAAGAATGGGGTAGAGCCAGCGACCCTAAATCAAGGCACTTCTTGGAAGGTAACCCAAAGGAAGTAAATTTCTTTTCCTTACATTTCTGTATTACTTTTGATTTACATGTGTGTTTCTACATTAGTTTGTTTCTTGCTTGTTTTTAAGTTTTCAATCAAAATGAGAGAATAAAATAAATGAAATAAACATTTTTCTCATTTTCTATTGCTTCTAAGACTATATAGTCATGATTAAAGAATGAGTTGACTAGAGAATTTAATAGCAACTTTAGCATATACTTTTATTCTTGTGATTGTTCGATATGCGTTATCTTTAAAAGAGTAGTGACTAGTGGTAAACAAATTTGGTGAGATTTTAAGCCATATTAGACTGACAAATTTATATAAATCTCATTGTCTTTTGATAATGTGTGACCTTTATGACACTTACATCCCGATTTTTCCTTGAATTTCTATTCGAGACCGTATGGTTAAAATGTTAGGATGTTATTTTATATCTTATCAGTGAAATTCCCATGTTGATGTAGTTTATTTTAATTTTGATAAGAGAAAAGAAAAAAGAAAAAGAAAAAAAGAAAAAGAAAGAAAGAGAAAAAGAAAAAGAAAAAATGTTTAAATAAATACATCAAAGAGGAAGTGCATAAGTGGTTTGCAAGGTTATTCATAATTAATGCATCTTCCTAGAGTTGTAATGAATGTGTTATTTGAGTATATTAAATATGAGGTAGATGTTGGCTTGGAATGTTTACTCTT
Source organism: Erythroxylum flavicans (assembly GCA_027576715.1). Lineage (NCBI taxonomy): Eukaryota > Viridiplantae > Streptophyta > Magnoliopsida > Malpighiales > Erythroxylaceae > Erythroxylum > Erythroxylum flavicans. The sequence continues at coordinate 11,431 of JANZXP010083687.1, forward strand.
GTAATTTCAATGTATTGTTCACATAAATTGTATGAGTGATTCTTTCAGATTAGTATATGCTTCATGTGGTTTATGTGTGAGAGCTAAATCGGGTTGGGAAATATAAATGTTGCACTCGTCATAGCTAACGATACCTAGTTTTTAATGAGTTTTAACTTGTTCACTTGGTAGTATAATTAAGTGTTACTTTTGTTTCACTGGCTTTGATGACTTTCACAATACTTAACCCAAATACATCTCACCTTACCTTTGCACACATTACAACCTTAAAAAGTCCTTTGATCGATGATTTTTAATATGAACATTAGTGGTGGAGAAATTAAATGATATGTAAAGTTGTGAAATGACATGATCATGAATGGTGCTAAGTGTACATATGGATATACTTTAATTAAATACATTTTCCAGGTCTACTATTAGATTGCTTAGTTTTTGAAGATGATGAATGTTGATTGGTCATGAGTAAAAGCTTAGAATGATGACATCTTGCTATGATTTTTTAAATTCATTCATCTTTATTTATGATCATATATTCTTGGAACATATGGGAATTGAGTAAATGTTTTTGAGTTTTTGAGCTTAATTTTAATGTTTTCCTAAGGATTGCCAAAACCTAAAGTATAGTGGAAATTGATATGTGTTTAATTGTTGATACATTTAATCATTTACAATTAGCAATTAATGATACAAAAATGCTTAAGATACTCACTTTAATTCATATATGACTTTAAGTACAATTTGGAAGCAAAGAAATTAAGCTGGGTTGAAAGCAAGATAATTAGACCATTTTTCGAAGGTTAATACTCACTTGTCTTCATAAAGCAAGAAGAAGACAAAAATTGCCAAGAAAAGATATATATGTTGAAAAAACAAAGAAGACTAAAGCATGAGATGGGACAACCCCATACACGTGAATTTAATGGTTGGTAAATCAAAGGGAGAGTAACAAGTAGGAAAGCATGGAAAGAAATGCAAGAGACGTGGAAGCATACACCAAAACAACGTTGCACACATCATCACACACTAAACAAAAATGACAACGCATGCAATAATTGGGAAGGATTAAATAAAACATGCAGATCACTTAGATAAAATGTAGACGACGTTGCTTAGCCTGCATAAAATACATTTTGCATTTAGGGAGCATTTTAAATGGAAACGTACAGTAATGAAAAGCGGTAAGCACTATAGATGGACTAAGAAACAAAATAAGTTAATTTACATAATAGTAGAGCTTATGAGAGAGAACAAAAGGGAGGAGCAGTTGAATAGGAGGGTTTTGGTTGAGCTACAATATGGGAGCTGAAGCATTTTTTGAGGAGACATCCATAAAGTGCTAGACGTCAAGATGTCAGTTTGGAGGTGACATCGATGCCTACGACCTGAGTTAAGTGTATTTCACTATTTTTGTTGTTTCTTTCCCACATTAGAAATTGATTATGTTATCCTATGTTAATTGATTTAGGTTTTATGTATGGATAATCATACTCTCGTTATTGTTCGGTTATTTTTGATATGAACCCCTTAGGTATTGTAAAAAGATGATTTTAGTGCGTTCATTGAATTATATATTTGCAAAACATTGCTAGAATTTTGATATAATTCATAATTGTTATATTGAAATTCACTTGTAGCAGCTAATGATTTATAATCATTAGGGATAACATGACATAGGTTAAATGAAGCATCATATGTGGTTGTTTTCTTGATTAATCAATTTTCTTAATTCATAATACTACTGCCTAATTAAATCTAGAGAGCATATCCTAGGTTATTTAGTGGTTAGGTTTAATTAACGATCATATCTTGATTAGACACTACCTAAAGGAAAACTCGGGTTAATTATTAACCCATGATTAATAGTTTCTAGGAGAGGTTTGAGAACATAAAATCAAGGAAATATGTTTAATAAGGCTGTAGGCCTAGATTGAATAAAAGAACTGGCCCTACCTAATCCCCACTTTTATCATTTTCGCATATTTTCTTTAATTTGTCTTTATTAGTCTAGTTTCATTTTATTTTCTTGTTTAAAAAATCCAAACTCTCGCAAAAACTAAACATTGATTAATTTCATTTCAACAACTTTACACATACTCTCTATGGGATCCACTTAGACTCAACATTATTATAGTAATAGTCTAGTTATTTATTTTCACTAGCGCTACGACGTGTTGAGATAGGGATAATTTAGACACTAACATAATTACATGATAAGAATCTCATTATTATGATCTCAACATGATTTCCATGATACTATGTAATGTATCAAGGGCTCGTTAATTTGATTTAAGATCACTATCAATTCATAAACAACATGAATATCAAATTAACAAAAATGTCTTTTTATTAATCATAAAGTTTTGTACAATAAGTGCTAAAGGCAATTGCGTTTAGAGCACTTCTCTAACAACCTCCCACTTGCAGTAAAGTCAATCACCTTTGTATCCAATACCATAGGCAAGTACATAAGAATTGTACCTCTTTTTGGGAATTGGCTTAGTAAAAGGATCAACAATATTCTGATCACTGAGCACTCTCTCTATCTTGACATCATTTCTACTAATGATTTATCTAACCAAATGGTATCGCCTCAGTACATGTTTGGATTTCTAATAAGACTTTGTTTCCTTTGTTTGTGCTATGGCACCATTATTGTCACAATATAACTATACTGGGTCAACAATGCTAGGAACTACTCCAAGTTTCATAATGAACTTCTTGATCCAAACGGCTTCTTGTGTTACTTCTAAAGCCATAATGTACTCTATTTTGATTTTTGAATTTGCAGTTGTCTCTTATTTGGAGCTCTTCCAACTGGCTGCTCCACCATTCAATGTAAAAATATATCCTATCTGGGATCTCGAGTCATCCCTATCAAATTGGAAACTGACATTTATTTACCTACTCCCAACAAGATTTCCTTCTCCATTTACCAAGAATGCATCCTTAGTTCTTCTCAAGTACTTAAAGATATTCTTGACAGCCACCCAATAACCTTCACTAGGATCTAACTGGTATCTACTCATAACACTTAGAGCATATAATACATTAGGTCTTGTACATAACATAGCATACATGATTAATCATATAGCTGAAGTATAAGGGATCAAATTCATTTGAGTCCTCTCATCTTGTGTCTTTGCACACATAGATTTCGAGATTGTAATCTCATGTGTTATGGGAAGATATCTTCTCTTGGACTGCTTCATGCTAAAACTCTTTAGCATCTTGTCTATGTATATAAATTGAGAAAGACTAAGCAACTTCTTAGATCTATCTCTATAGATTCTTGTCCCCAAAACGTAAGTTGCTTCTCCAAGGTCTTTCATGGAGAAATTCTTGGACAACCAAATATTGATTGATTGTAAAGCTGAGACATCATTCCTATTAATAGTATATCATCTACATACAATATAAAGATTACAATTACACTCCCACCAACCTTCTTATACCCATAAGGTTTATCTAGATTTTATGAGAAACCAAACTCTTTGATTGTCTCATCAAATAGGATATTCAAACTCTTAGATGCTTGCTTTAATCCATAAATGGAATTTTAAAGCTTGCATACCTTTTCACCATCTTTTAATATGAAACCATTGGGTTGTGTCATGTACACATCCTCTATTAGTTTTCCATTAAAGAAACCTATTTTCACATCTATTTCCCATATCTCATAATCATAACGAGTAGTAATGGCTAGGAGTATCCTAATAGATTTAAGCATGACTACCAGGCTAAATGTTTCATCATAGTCAACTCCTTGTCTCTGACAATAACCTTTAGCTATAAGCCTAGATTTATAGGTAACTACATTACCCTCCATGTCATTCTTCTTCTTGAAAACCCATTTGCTCCTTATAGGTTTTATCCCTTCAGATGGGTCAACCAAAGCCCATACTTGGTTTTCATATATGGAATCCATTTTGGATTTCATGGCTTGAGCCTATTTGTCAAATTATAAACTCTTCAAAACTTCCTTATAGGTAGTAGACCCAATGCCTTCTATGAGCAACACATCATTATATTGACTTATGAGAAATCCATATCTCTCTGGAACATGACATATCCTACTTGACCTATGAACTTCTTCTGTTTTAGAAGGTTGAACTATTGTTTCGTCATTATAGATAGTAGTCTCAGGTTCAGGTTGTCGATCTGCATCTGTTTGAGCATCTTAAACTTTCACATGTTCAATTTTTCTCCCACTGTCTTCTTTTAGTAGAAAATTTTCTTTAAAAAGACATTATAATTTGAAACAAACACCTTTTGTTCCAAAACATTGTAGAACTAATATCCTTTTGTTTCTTTAGGATATCCTACAAACAAACACTTGTTAAATTTAGCTTTTAGCTTATTTGACTGAATCTACTTCACATAAGCCGGACAACCCTAAGTGGTCATGTGAGAAAGATAGGGTTTCTCATTAGTCCACATCTCATATAGAGTAACATCAATTGAGTTTGAAGTTACTCTATTTAACATATAAATAGCAATCTCGAATGCATATCCCTAAAAGGATTTTGATAAATCTGCTAAGCTCATCATCGACCTCACTATGTCCAACAAGGTTAGTTTCTCCTTTTTGCCATATTATTGTGTTGTAGCATGTAAGGTGGAGCCCAATAGGATATTATCCCAATATCTTTGAGATAATTTAGAAACTCTTAACTTAGGTATTCACCACTTCGATTTGATCAAAGTGTTTTAATACTTCTATCCAGTTGTTTCTCTACTTCATTTCTGAATTCTTTAAGCTTTTCAAAGGCCTCAGATTTGTATCTCATAAGATACACATAACCATACGATTGAAGTGTTTAAATACTTCTGCCCAGTTGTTTCTCTACTTCATTTCTGAAGTTTTTGAACTTTTTAAAGGCCTCAGGTTTGTATCTCATAAGATACACATACCCATATCATGATTAATCATTGATAAAGGTAATGAAGTATATGAAACAACCTTTGGCTTGTATGGACATCTGACCACATACATCTGAATTTATTAAGTCTACTAGTCTAGTAGTTCGTTCACCCTTTCCTTTTAAGGGTAACTTTGTCATCTTATCTAATAACCTTAAACTACCACAATTATGTAGTACGTCTCTCACATATATGGCCAAGTTGACAACACCATAAGTATGATGATTTCGCATTATCTCGTTTTTGTCTTTTATTGTCATTAATATTTAAAACTTGATTGGACATATCTAATATGTATATATCATTACATAATGTACCCATAGCATAAAGCATTCCATTCAAACTAATAGAACAACAATTATTATTAAAATTTAAATGGAAACTAGCTTCATTAAGACTAGAAACTGAAATAATATTTTTAGTCAATATAGGTACATAAAAATAATCATCCAATTCTATTATAAGCCCACTAGGGAGTGTTAATAGATAAGTTCCTGAGGTTCTACATATCAGTACATATGTATGAGTCACAACTGGTATCCAATACCTATATGTTATTATTAGAAACAATATTAATATCAATAAAAAACATACCTGAAGTAAATGGGGCATCTGATGACTTCTTCTGCTTTAGTGACTCTAGATAGGCTTTACAGTTCCTGCCATTTTTGCCATAGTGGAAGCATGTTCCCTTAAGGCAGTCTCCTTTTCTTTCTTCTTGACCACACCTCCCTTAAGCCTTATGGACTTCTTCTTCTTTTGGTTCTTCCTCCTTCAACTAGAAGAGACTACTAGCATCACAGCCTTACTATCCTTCCTGACAGATGGCTTAATTATTTTGAGTAAGTTGATCAATTCAGGAATCGTGTTGGATATCTGGTTCATCATATCGTTAAGCACAAATTGTGAATAACTATCAATCAAACCAGTCAGAATTAAGTCTATACTTAATTCATGATCCATCAGGAAACCCAATGAGACCAACCTCTCAATATAGCCATTCATCTTTAGTGCATATTACACTAGAGACGTCCCCTCAGCCATCTTGGAGCGAAAGGGCAACCTCAAAGTCTCGAACCTTTCTGACCTAACTTGCTCATCAAACAACTCCCTCAAATGATAAACTATAGTATGAACATCCATAGCCTTATGTTGTTTTTCAATTACAATGACATAGTGGCCAGCATTATATAGCTAGTCATCTCACTATCATCGAGATGCTTTTTGTATACCTTCTGATCAATATCAGAAGCATCAGTAGCAAGGGGATCGGGAAGTAGTTCTTTTAATACATAGCATAGTTTTTTCTACTTGAGAACTATTCAGGTTCCTAAGCTAATCTAGGAAGGTGGGTCAAGTCAACTTATTAGTTACCATAGGTGAGCATAGGGTCACACTATTAGTTATGGGGTCAATTCTTGCAACCTAATGTCAAAGAGAGAAACGGTGTTAGACTGTACATAAATGCATGTCAATTAAGACTTTAATAACATGCATTATGGATCTAACTATTTTTTCGCAAGTCTATAATCCTCAATATGAATCTGAGAGAACTCATGTAGAAGTTCTCTTAGTGGGTCGATATCCAATATCTCTAGGAATGACCTTGGGTTTTCCCAACAAGCCACCCTACGTCAATCGGTAGGCATCGGTCATACCAATTGCATTTATAATGCAACTATTGAATCTAGTGCTAGCAACTGTTGATTCGTGCACACACATTGGGCTATCAACTCTTGATGCATGTATATTAGATGTACACTACCAAACTTTGCCTCTATCCATGTTGACCTTGGGTTTATCGGAAAATCATATTTCTATGGATTGAATATATTCGTGTAGAGTGGGCTTAGGTTTGCCTAACAACCCTAACTCTAAAAGAACTCTAGTTCTCACCACATTAATGGAAGGTGTTAGTTTTAATATTCTAAATGGCGGATCTCTACTTAAGTCTCCTCTAACTATGAAAGTCTTGTATATATCACACACATATATATATAGTTACTATAACTATATGGCATGATATGGACACCTTAACCATATTGGGCTTAAGTCCATAACCATCCATCATGTAAGCCCACACATACTCCTAACATGCATCCTCTAATGCATAATATTAAACACATCAAGTTTGTTTATGACAAGTTACGGATCCTACATTTTGTAAGTTAATTAAACTCTTAAATTGAATTTCTTCCTAAGTGTTATTTTTGCTAAATTTAATCTTGTACGTCATTTCAGTTTAGAATTTAATATTAACCAAATTAAATTAAACTCTTAATTCTAGAAATTAATTCAAAATTATTTTATCTTAATTCTAGAATTTAATATTAACCAATTTCTAGTCTTACTAGAAAATAATACTCTACTTAAATTAATTCAAAATTAATTTCAAAATTTTCCCAAAATTTCCAGAACATCAACTCATCATTCTATAGATCTCCAGGACATTTCAAGTTCATCAAAATAATTTTGGAATCACCCAAAAATTATCAAGATAACTGAACTTAAAATGTGTACCTTATAGTCTGCTTCATTTTTTGTTATCTTCACCTCTTCGGGTTATCGTAAACCACAACGACAAAACGAGGACATCTCTATTGATATCCACATAAAGAGTAAAGCTTAAAACCTCTTAGGAAGAATGGCTAGAGCACATACAAGTTGCCAAATTCGTGTTGTGCTTTTTGAGAGAGTATTTTAGAAGATGGTGAACAATTCACAAAAAGACACTTTGTTTTCTTACAACATTTACACAAAAACAAAGTGTCTTTGACATCCTTTGCCCTCCCTCTAGCCCCCAACATTAATGGAGAGTTAGTGGGAATTAAGTGGCTTTTAATTCCACTTATTTTAGTATGGAAAAAGGGGTAATTTTGTCATCTTGCTTATTAAAGGGTGATTTTGTAGTCTTGCTTATTAAAGGTTAATTTTTTCATCTTACCTAATAAGCAAGATTCACATGTGTCATACGATTTATAACCAAATGACTTTAAACTACCACACTTTTGTAGCTTAATTATGCATCTCTTATATCTTGGATCCCCATCGAAAACCATTTTACTCATTCTTCGCATCTCCAATGCATGTGACAAATTAGGTTCCCAGTTATGTTGTCCAGTTGAATTAATACTTAATTCAAGCAAGTCATGAGTGGTATCTAGCAACACATCAATCCTGATATTATAAGCTCATTCAACTAACTTCAAACTTATGTCTAGTGGATATAAAATTTGATGAAGCCTTTTTTACATAGAGTAACAACAAAAATAGAAATAGGCTAATTTTAAAGAAGTTAGATAAAATATCATATTAATGGGGAATGGCTAAGTAGATTCCCTAATAGTTAGACACTTTTTGGGAATCCCTTGATCTCAAATCATGCATATATGATGGAAGATTTGGATGCAATATTAGTTCTTAGTAAGGCTCCTTTTAAAATTTTTAAACTTGCTCCATCATTCTAAGTTAGTGCATGCATTTTACTATATAGTAGATGCTTATATCATTAATGCAGGTAGTTTCCTATAGAGTAGATGCTTATATTTTAGGGTCTTAGGCTTACCAATGTATGTAGAAACTAAAAGAGATTAAGACTGAAAGTATTTAACTTTTGTGGAATAATTTAGACCCTATGATTTAAGATAATAAAGAAGCCTTTGAAGCTTTAAATAAGGCCTAAGAAATCCTTATACTTCATTCTACTAATACGTCATTAAAAATAGCAAAAAGAGATAAGCTTATAAAGTGTTATAGTACCTTTGAAACTTACAATCCCCAGCTAAGGTAAAAGGCAATAGTTCTTTGGTTATAAGAGGGTGATAGGAATTCTATGTACTCCCATAATGTGATCCAATGTAGAAGAAATAGAAACAAGATTCTTTAAAGGATATAAAAGGGAATATTGCCTATGAATAATAGATACTCAAGGAAATGGCCAAGAAGCGCTTCAATGAAATCCTAATAAAGACCAATAATGTTTTTAATTTTCCTAAAAAGCCTAAACAATCATTTACAGGTTCCTTCCCTTCTTATCACATCCTAAACATGATCAAGGAGGTTAAAATAACATGGATTTAACACCAAATTATTTTAAAGCACTTAGAATCAAACAAGGTAAATGATAATTAGTATAACTATAAAATTCTTCAAAAGTGCAATATTGTTGGTTTAAATGAACAAAACTTACTTATGCCTTTTTCCCAATATTCCAAATCCTTTAATTGTGAATTATTATAGACCAATATCTTATTGTAATTTATTGTAATGTGTTACACAAAGTTATTTCAAAAGTCTTTTTCTAAAAGACTGAAAGTTACTCTTCCTAGCATTATTAACCCTAACCAGGAAGCATATGTGCATGGGATAAGCATTGGAGTCAACATAATGTTGTCACATAAACTTTTCAGAGGATATGGTTCTAATAAGCTTATATGCCTAGCAGATTAAGTTTACCAAAACTTTTAACAATTTTAATTCAGATTTCATTTTAATCTCCCTTTAATGGATTGGATTTCCTGATATGGTTAAGGTCTTGAAAATAGAGACCATTCATCTTCATATTTATTTACTATCAAAATGGAAATTCTTGCAAGAATTATCAACATAAACATTAGAAGAGCTCCCTACTTTAGATTTCATTATAAACGTGGAAAGCTAGGAATATGTTAGCTTGCATTTGTTGATGATCTCACCATGCTCAATGGTGTAGACACAAACTTAATCAATGTTCTTATCAAGTCACTAGAAAAGTCTAGGGAAATATCATGTTTATCTTATAACTCCCTAAAAAGCTCATGCTATATATCCATCTCTTTCATTTCTAATGTAAGATTAATTTAAAAATCCATAGGACTAAAAACTATACTTCCTTCTTTCAAGTATCTAGGAGTTCCAATCTCCTTAAAAAAATTAACCATAGCTTAATGCACCCCACTAATAAACACTCTTGAAAGGAAGCTATCATCATGGATTAATAAATTCCTCTCATATGGAGGGAGATTACAACTTGCAATCATAGTTTTAAGTAATTTACATACCTATTGGTGCTCATATGTGGTATTTCCTAGACGTATAATAAAGGAGATAGACATATTAGTAAGGAACTTCATTTAGAATGGCATAAGCAGTGCCAATAAGATCCCAAGTGTAAGATGGAGCATACTATGTTTGTCTAAAATGCAAAGAGGAATTGCGCTACCCTATCTATAATAATGTCTAAGGTATCCATGGCAAAAATGTTATGGAAATTTTGTATAGAAAAATAGAATTTATGGGTGAAATGGATTCGTTCTTACCATATGAAAAATCGAAGCATATGGACAGTGAAGCCTAAACATACCCAATCCAACTCATTGTAGTTCATCCTAAGCATTAGACCTTTGTTTGCAACCCCATAAGAAGTACAAAATTAGAAATGGAGAGATTCCTAACTTCCAGTTTAACAATTGGCTCCCTATAGGCTTGTTACACACCATGGAAAATTTTCAAGACTCAAGGCTACTTATTAACTCTTTATAAGCTAGTCAATATTATAATAACCACTAGTATATAGTGTAGCTGTAAATAGTACTGACAATTGCGATTCGATCCCATGAAGATTGTGATTACCAGTAACTACCATTTTCCTATTATTTAGCTTAAGGATCGATTTTGGAATTTAATAAAGAAAATAAAAATGTAAACAATTAAAATGAAATAAACAGCAACATTGAACAAAAAAGCAAGGAATCACTTAAAAACTTTCAATATCTAAAATTAATATCTAGGTTTCAAATCCCCTAAAAACCATTAATTGATTGATCTTTTATGATGCAATTGTTTTATTGATTTATTGGTTTGTGAAGATTTCTACTATATGCTAATAGCTAACCTTGAGTCTACCACCAACTAATCCTAAGGTTTTCACTTGAATTACTCAAGTTAATGTTTATACGATTGTGTTACAGATCTGTGAATCCCTCAATTAGATTTGACCCTAATTCAAAAGATTTATATCATCCTATCTCTAGGGTTGCAATCAAGTCCTTTTAATTATAGTAGATCTATTAAAACCTAGGATTTCTTAATCTCTATGTTGAAATCAGATTATGATATAATATTCTTAAGTTTATTAGAACATATATTAAACATGCAATTGAATCGCAGTAAATTAATCAAAATAATTATATTAAATAAAAGAATTAAAACATATCGTAGCATAAAATAAGGTTCATCTAACCTAGACGCTAAAGAAGTTTAGCTACACATAATAGAAAATGAAATCAAACATAGACTGGAAGAAAAACAAATAAAAAAAGAGTTCATAATTCTTAATTTCCCTTTCTCTTCTATCAAATGTTCTTATAAGGTAAAGATTTTATCTTGTATTCTGATGATTTCTTCGTGATTTCCACGTTCCTAGATCAATATTACCCCTTAGGGATGTTCTTCACGTCTAGAATCATCTCCCAAAATTTGCTTCCTTCTTTTATCTCTAAACACATCCTTTTATATAGAAATTTTGGGTTTCTAGGACTTATGCGGTTTGATACATAACTATGTATCTGTAAAAACAATTAAAATTGTGATTCTAAATGTCTTGGGAGAAATGCATGACATGATGCATAGTTGTGCATCCCTTTTGTGCTTCGATTCTTTGTTTTATGTTGTGTTTTCATCTTAATTCTTCTCCTTTAAGTCCATAAACAAACTTAGAATGAATTAAGTATCAAACATACAAGAAAGGTACAAAATGTCAAGCAAAATACATCAAATAAGGGTATAAAAATATAGTCAAATATTCATCTATCAAACATCCCCACATTTAAACTTTTGCTTGTCCTCAAGCAAAATAAAATCAAAATTATAAATTTTACAAAATCAATACTTCATCAATCTCGATCTGCCCATTCATGCTCTAAATATTTATTTCATATTGAATCAAATTAACATTCAATTAGAATCAAGTTATTCTAAAATTAACTTATTAAACTCTCAATTAATGCATAATAAAATTCTTACCATAGGCTCACAATATTATCATATCTCCAACACTTATGTATAAACTAGAAGCATAAATCAAAAAGTTTTATAAGGTTGTAATGGGGCTTTGGTAAGGTATGATTGGAATAATAAAAATTGATTTGAAGGAAAATTCCTATAGAGAACATTACATGAAACTTATTCATAATATACATAGGTCCTTTCATTACAAAACTAACGATACTATACGTTATTCTTTTATTCTTCTTCTTTATATATATTTGTGTATGTGTGTGCTTAATTTTTTTTTTAAATTCAACATTCATCATCTATCACAATTGAAAAAATATTGGACCGTTTAAAAATTCAAGTTTCAAAGAAGCAAATAATGTAACTAACCTTTAAGGTTGGAAACAACAAAAAAGTCTTTAAAGAAAAATAAAGTAAAGGTTTTTATGTTGGTTTAATTAATGAAAAAGGGGAAGGCTCCATTTGGTTATTCCTAAAGGTAAATTTAAGGGTATAGTAATGTTCTAAGAAATAGATGCAAACAAGTTGTTGAATCTAAGTGCCTTTATCATATCAAGGCTTATAATTTTGACAAATATGGTCTAAATATGCATAATAAATTCAAGTTCTAGAATCATTCTACCACATATGATAGCACAAATGAAAGAATAATAATAGCTTTAAAATTTTGAAATTTTGCTCTTAGGTTCAAAAGCTCATAAAAAAAATGGGTCAAATGTGTGTAAATAATATGCAAATTTCATTGGACTTGATTATTTCACTAAATAATAAAAATGTGACTTATAAAAGCAATTTTATTGTAACTATCATCCTTTTGCATACCAATTCAATCAATATTCACAAATGAGACACAGTATTAACAAACAGATTTCAATAAATTTACAATATCAGTTAATAAAATTTTATAATCAAAATCATTATAAGGTTAAAAAAATCTTTAAAATTCATTAACTCTTACCTACACTTAAAGTTCTATAGTCTCACTACAAGAATTATATAGAATCTGCGACGTCTTAAAAACGTCGCAGATTATCAACAAATGTCGCAGAATCAAATTTGTGACATTTTAAAAAACGTCGCGGATTGTGGTGTAGGCAAAAGGTTTTTGCGACATTTTACATAAAACATCGCGGAATATGTATACATTCTGCGACGTTTATAAAAACGTCACTAAAAGTCTTTACATTCAGCGACGTTAGGAGAAAACATCATTGAATCATCAAGATTCCGCGATGTTTTATTAAACGTCGTAGAAATTAATATTCCGCGATGTTTTAGTAAACGTTGCAGAAAGGCAGATTCCGTGACGTTTTCTTTAACGTCGAGGAAAGCGTCATTCTGTGACATTTTACACAGCGTCGCGAAATCTTTGAGATTCGTCGTCGTTGCTGGAAACGTCGCGGAATGCTACATTTTGCGACATTTTGAAGCATCGCGAATTGTTTGTTTGGGCGACATTTCGCCTAACGTCGCAAAATGTTTGACAATCCACGAGGTTTTAAAACGTCGTGGAATATTTAGTAAAACGTCGCAGAATGCCCTTTATTTCTTATATTTAATTTTTACCCCAAAATAAATTTAATTAAATATTTTCCATTTTAAATCTTATATATTTAATAATTAATTAATATTATTTAATATTGAATTTTATTTATTTAATAATTCTTAAATTTTTTAGTATATCATTAATTTTAATAATTATTTATATAGCACAAAAATTTTATAAATGCAAACAATTTATTATTTAATTGCAATTTCCAAACATGTCATAATACATTAATTAATATAAAAAGGATGTCATAATTTAATAAGATATCAATATGAGTACATATATCTAATCTAAGCGAATATTATGTATAGAACATAAAAGTTATAAAAGCTTTTTTTGTTGTTCAAATTCAATTCTTTGTTGCTCGACTTCGGTAGTGAATCGATCTTACATTTGTTCAACTTTTTTAGTCAATTCATCAACTTGAGACTGTAACTCTTGATTAACCTTCTTTGACTCCTCTAGTTCGTCTCGAAGTCTCTTTTTGACAGAAGTCTTCCTTTGTGGTCGAGGCCCAACTCCCATGCTAATAACATAATCAGACCTAGTGCCCAATACTTTGTCACACACTTCATCCACTATCATCTCTATTGAATCTGCCAATTCCGTACACATTAATTCCTGAAAAATAAAGAATTAATTAGATATTAAAATTCACAAATACCAAAAAAATTTTGTATTTGAACTATGTACTCACCCATTTTCTCTGCATTCTGTAGTTGTCTATTGACCTTTAGTTTCATCATAATGAGTGTGATACCATAGCTTCATCCGGTCACACTCTTCTCCATCTTTGTCACTCTGTTATATTGAAATATATTATTAGCAATATTTATTATAAATTTTGAAATATCAATCAAAGTAAAATATAATTAAAAAGATAATAACTTACAATCTCACACTGTATCGCTACAAAGGCCTTAGAGCCAAAGTTTGGTCAACATTTGACTTGACTCCTAGCCAATTTGGCTTTTTGACTTTTTTCCTAACCATAAACGTAACAAAATCTATTATAATATCTATAAATCACAATTCATAAATACAAAAATATAATCAGTTTCAAAAAAGTTGTGAAATTAAGTTTTGTGATCAAATTAACTAACCTATGTAGTTGATTGGTCCCAATATTCGCATAAATCCATCCACTCTGTCACTATGACATTTTGCGGCTTAACATCCTTTCCGTGATTGGTAAAATATTTTTTTTAAGTGAAATCTTTGATCTTTAGATCTTAAAGAAAGAAACTTCTTCACATCAGCATGTACTTCATCATCTATCCTCAGTCCCTTGACTTCCAACTTTTGCTGCAAAAAATTATAAATTATTGGTGAAAGCTTTAGGCATATGGAAAACACGTACATATTAGATAGTTTTATAATACTTATTGTTAAGTCAAGAGGACTTTATGATGATTAATTTTGATGACAATCAAATAATAATAATGTTAAAAACAAATGAATGTTTTTGACAGTGTGTTAAGTGTGCAGACAAAGTACAGAACACAGACGCAGAAGGAAACACAGACGCAAAGTCAAAATACAGATGTAAAATCCAAACACAGATGCAGATGCAAAATCAAAACACAGACGCAGACGCAAAGACAATATAAACACAGATGTAGACGCAAAGACAATACAAACATAGACGCAGACACAAAATCAAAACACAGACGCAAACGCAAAGTCAACATAGATGCAAAGGCAACACAGACACAAAGAAGACATGGACGATACCATGAAGATACATTAGCACGTCAGGACAGTTATTTAGTCAGAGTTAGTTACATAACTCAACTAAATGACTTATCAAGAATCAAAAAGCAGTTATCAAAGATCAAGAAGCAGTTAAAGACGAAGGCTATAAATACTAGTCATAGTCGAAGATGTTACAATCTTAGAGAAAATTCTTACAAATCTTACGATTCAGAAAACAGTGATCTTTAAGCGTTCAGTTCTTACTTAGAAAAGAGAATGTTAGCCCCAAAAATTTTTTTTAAAGAATAAGCATGATTAGATTAAATTAATTAAGTTAGATTAGCATAAATTAAG